>CM033731.1:47678702-47934632 GCA_019671005.1 Hibiscus mutabilis
CTGATGAAACTCGAGATCAGTCTCTTGACGTTCTCTGCAAGGTATTTGTTTTCTTCTTTCTGTTTGGTTTCTCGGAAAATAAATATGTGATCAAATAAAGCAAAAGCCATTTAAAAGAGATTGAACCTGTATATAAGATTATATAAATATATACTACTCTTCAGCTCAGTGAGTATGATATTTTGTCTCATTTGTAATCTTTTCTTATCTCTCCAGAATAGACAAACCTGTGATAATCTGGCAATTCTACTATGGAATTCTTTTGGTACTATGAAGGTCCTTTTAGAGGTAGGTTTTGCTATTTCATTCTATGTTACTTCAACTTTTTTTTCTTTTTTTTTTTACTATTATTTCAAAGTACATGGTTTTGGTATCCGACTTTCATTGTTTTTAAGTATTAGTGTTGGCATCCGTTTCAGAAGGTACAATTCCTAATATTATGAAAAAACTTTGATCGCTTAAGACATACTTGTATCTAATACTCACAGTTAGATTCGAATAACATAAATTTCATTCCTCTAGTGAGCATGTTTTATGTATCAATTTAAAATTTTCAAATTGTTATTTTACTCATTGTAATAATCAATTCTCATGTATCTTTGTCGATCGGATTTAGCTCAGTTGACATTGTTTAATAATCAAATTATATGTTCAGAAAATCATAGATTTGAAAGCTTTACTGATACATACAATGCCCACACCAATTCAATACTAAATGATTGTTTACCTTTTTCATTATTCAGGTAATAACTTCAGCTTACCGTCCATTATTATCCGACAGCCTTACAGACAAAGCGGTAACACAAGTTTGCAATGCCATAGCGCTTCTCCAGGTCAATTCATCTAGTTCCATTTTTGTGCATGAACATTGACAAGTTTTAGTCTTTTGCTTCAATGAAAACCCTGACCATTAAAGGTGCCTTTTTTAGTGATTATAAGTGTGTTTTTTTCTACTTCTATCTTGGAAGAACTTTCATGGAGATACATTTTTCAGTTTCATATATTGTTTAATTTCATTCTTTTCTGGTTCATTAGATTTATCATAATTATCAGTGTTAAGTATTCTATAATTCTAAGAATGGATACTGGTCCAAACATGTACTTCAGTATTGTATAAAATGAATTCTTGTTATTGTAGCCTTCTTTAATGTCTTAAGCTTGGAGCTAAGAATTTCAAAGATGATTCTTTGGGGAAGACTAGTAAAATATGTATTGATCTGTGTATTTTTACATTATGCTAATGTTTATTGCTTTGAAAAACTCAATTACATCCATTCCTTGTATCTTTACAGTCTGTAGCTTGTCACCCTGATACAAAGATGCCATTCATCAGAGGTAACTTCACTTTCTTCAATTACAGAGATGTATAACTGTTCTTGTAGCGATGTCCTTTCTTTTCTAATCGCTAAAAAAACGTGGTTGATTTCGAAGGTGTTCGTGATTTTTTTGGATATAAAATATTTATTCCGTGGGGTTTTAAAAACCGCATTTTTAAAAAAAATTGGAGTCGCCACCGGCCACTTAGGTAGGCCGGATACCATAAAACCAGGGATTCAAAAAATATTGGGTTCGGGAGTCGGTTACGGATGAGGAAGGATTAGCACCCCCACACCGCCCAAAATTGGTACTTTAATAATTACCGCTTTATTAATATTGGATTTTCCGGATTAAAGTGACGATTAGTTTAAAATTCGGTCATAATTGCGAATAAATTTTAAGGGCCCCGTTATCCGAGAGTAAACGCCCAACGACTATCACTACGCCTGATACTGACCCCGTTTACGCTCGGATAAAAGGGCACCGCATTAACAATTTATATCTCGATATGCAATCTTAGTGGCAAAAATATAAAACATGGCAGATAATTTAAAGACAGTAAATATTCACATAACAGAATGCTAATCTAGCATAAATAAAATACGTAATTAAAACACACATATACATAACAAGCTTAATAGTAGATAGAAACAAATTTAACATGTCACAATAACAAGGCACAAATAAATATATGTATGGACAAAAACATATACTTCGAGGAGACATACATATTAGAAATAAAACACATTTCAACATATATAGAACAATATATTATATATAAAAAGAAAATATATTAACATGTAACCTAAAAAGCCAAGAGAACATACACACATACAAAAATACAAAACATACCGTGTACGAGTCAACTAGAACATAACATGCTTAATACGAATAACCGAACAAAAAGATACATAATCATTATAAACTTAACACACATATACATGTAAACATAAAAATACAAGGCATATACGAGGGATATAAAATAAGACAAAAGACTACATTAACATATACGATTATAATACGAACATGAATATTTACATAGAAACAGGACTGAAATGAAAAGAAATAAAAGTCAGTGGCAGAAATTAAAGGACAATAATATGTAATTTAAAGATGAAAATGCAAAATAGACAGAATCTGAAAGGATCAAAACTGTAATTAGACCAAGGGGCAGACCCGAAATGAAAAATTCAAAAACGCGGGATGGTTAAAGGGGTAATTTTACCTTTTAAAAACTGATTCGGTGTAATTTAGGGACTGTATTGCAAGATTTTGAAATACAAGGGGGACCGAAGTTGTAA
The DNA here is from genome assembly GCA_019671005.1 of Hibiscus mutabilis. Taxonomy (NCBI): domain Eukaryota; kingdom Viridiplantae; phylum Streptophyta; class Magnoliopsida; order Malvales; family Malvaceae; genus Hibiscus; species Hibiscus mutabilis. The sequence continues at coordinate 47,681,321 of CM033731.1, forward strand.
ATATACCATGCGGCGAGACAGAAGTGAAAATATCAAAAACGCGGTGGGATTTATTATGTAATTTCCCCATTTTACGAAATAATAACAGCTATAAAAACCCCCTTTTTAGGCCGGAACCAAATTTTCGGCCATTTGTTCATTTTTTCAATTTTATAACATCTTTCGTTCTTCATTTTCTCTCAAACTCATCCTATAAATCCAGAATCCGGCGGCCAACCGCCGTATTCTCCGCCGTCGGCCGCCGCTAGCCGGCGCCGACGACCCCCAAATAATACACCAAAATGACCCTTCCTTTACCCTCGACACGAATCCGAGGTTGGATTCAGAGAAAAAGCCTCCATTTGCCCTAGATCTAAAAAAATACGAAACATAAAAACCCATTTTTTTCAACCCTAAACGAAACCAAAAAGGGGTCTCCCACTCATTTCAGTTCACCATGTTCGGCTTGGGAAAGCCGAAAAGGCTTATCACTGGTGAGGGGAGATCCACCGACGACGATGGCAATGACTCTCAACTTTCTCTTTTTTTATTTACTACGTATCTTTCTGTGTATGCATGCAAAAAAAGAAAAAGAAGAGTATTTATCACTGAAGACTTTTGTACTTTTTCTTTCGATTACAACTTTGCTTGTTCGATTACAACTTGTTGTTCGTTTACAAAATATTTGTTTCGTACATATATGCCTGTCTTTGGTTTGGTACAAGTAATATAATATTTGCTTCTTTTTCAGATCTGGACTGATAACTGACATATTTCTTGTGTTTTGACATGTCTGAGCGCGGTGGTTGAACATCGGCATGGTGCAGCATGGTGGCGGTGTGGGGGTTCTGCCTTCGGCCAGAGGTGTTCTCGGCCGTTAGATCAGATCAGATCTAACGGTCGGGCTGGCTTGAGGGACGAACGGCCCAGATGAAGCCTCGATCGGTGAAGCGGCTCCAGATCGTGACACGTGTGGCTCAGCAGTCGAGGGGTCGGAGCGCGTGGGGCTCACGCACGCGTGGGATATCAAAGAGTCTGCACGTGGACCACACGCGCGCGTGGCATTCGAACGGTCCAGACGTGTAGTGCACGCGGCTGGCAGATATTTTGTCTTGGCTGGATCGTGGCCGTTGGATCAGATCTTGATCCAACGGCCCATAGTCACATGCACACAATAATTGTAATTAAATAGAGTTTGGGTTTGGGTCAACCGGGCCTTGTAATAGTATTAGACTTGTAATTGGACTTGGACTGGCAATTTATTTGTTTGGGTTTAATATATATATTTTTTTGGATTTCATTTATACATTAGCCCAATAATAATATTAATAGTATAACAACAATACACATACGATAATACAAACGTATATACTTATGCAAACATTAATTAATATAACATACTAGCATACGTACATATAATCATTAACATAACATCTACACACATTAAACAAATACGCTCGTACTAAATATAGATACATGCGCGACACACATACACCGTATTACTTATTAATACGTATACATACATAGTTTATAATATACATACCACACATTTATATATATATTAGTAACACTTATGCACATAATAAACATATAGCATAGTATAATACAATGTATACATGTAACTCTAGTATACTAATAATTATACTAATATGTATTTATAGATCAGATAAAAATGAGTGATTACAGTTCTATAAGTTGTTTTATGCTTTTTTTTGTGCATACTTAGCTATATTCTTGAAGCTAACATTATCAGCCTGCTAATATAATGGACACTACAGGTTGCCACATTTATAATTTACAGAATCTTACTGAATGATGAAGGTCTCAAGTACTGTTTCATTCTTGCCGAGCGATATCTTTCGGTAAGCCAATGCTTGGAAAAATTAATCGAGCAACTTGATGAAGAAGATGAAGAAAATTTGCCGCGCCTGCTGAGAAACGTCATCGGTTGCTATCCCAGGCTTTCAGAAAACCAAAGGTTATCCAAAAATACACGTTCTCTATATACATACACACACACGCACATATATATCATTTTTACAAGTTTATTCTTTAATGTTTGAAACTTCTTGTTTCTACAAGTAGGACACGACCACAATTGGCAACCTACATTCCGTGGAAGTTGTTGGATTACAAATATATCAATATTATCCTTCAAGTAAAAGCTTCAAAAACTTCATGTCTTGCATTTGGTTCTTATGTAATCTGTATTTCTAGAGGAGAAAAGCCATGACTTTTGAACAATTCCTCCTGCTGTTTTTCTTTCCAGACTGATCCAGAATTCCTTGGTAACCTACGACAATTGCTTTGCAATCTAAAAATCAGCTATGGCTCTACAACTCGATCGAACGGCGACTAGCTGGGGTCGTTCATTCGATGAAAGGGAATGCAATTTACCTTATTCAGGCTTGAATACACAGTATACAATATCAATACCGCATGCATAAGCTTAACTTTATAGAATTGAACAGGAACTGTATAGGCATGCATATGTAGACTAAAAACAAACTCGTAATAGCCTGTTAGTTTCAGTATCCGAGACATTAACATATTAGCCTGGATATTATCTGTTTAATGCTATCATGTATTTGTATACTATATCTATATGTGTGGGGTTAGAGCTTACAAAACATGTCCGAGATCTAAAATATGTCTGCATTGATCATAATTAATAATGATTTGAGCTTGAAAATACTCGTCCATGATGATATAATATCGAGAAAATTTTTAGTTTAAAAAAGTTCGTGCTTGATATTTTTTATAATTTTGAGTTGGATAAGATTATATTTTAGGTTTGATTTTTTATTTTAATAATGTGTAATAGGAAAATATACGATGCACTGGCGGTGGAAACATTTTGTTTCACAATTGCTCTATTTTTAGGGGTTAGAGATTTAGTTCAGGGTAAATAATTTAGGAGTTTAGGGTTAGGGGTTTAAAACTTAGGGGTTATGGTTAGAATATAGGGTTTAGGGTTAGGATTTAGAGTTAGAGGTTAGGTTTTAGGGTAATATGTTAGGGATTTAGGTTTTTACCTATAACTCCTAAATTTTAACCCTAAACTCTAAATTCAAACGTCTCTAAATTCTAAGCACACAAACCTAAACCCATAAATTATTAACCCTAAACTGAATTCGTAACCCATAAAATTAGAGCACTTGTGAAAAAAATATTTCCACCTCTAGTGCATGGTATAATTGCCCTATATTTATTTGGGTTGAGTTAAACTTGACCTAATCTGAATATGAAAAAAAAGTTAAACCTTAACCTTGAAAAATTCGAATTTTTAAAAGTTTATGTTTCGGAACTTGTCCTTTTTTATCTTTGTGTTGTGTATATCTTAGAATTCGAGATTATGAGCTTTCAAAAATTCTCTTGATGGTAAAGAGGATGTTCATCTTAAGAGACCTGAGTTTAAGCAACTTTGTCTGCAATATTTGTGTTATGAAATGGTTAAGAAAAAAACATGAACATGTATTATCTTATAATCATAAAACCATGCTTTTCTTGTAGGACCCGAATTCAAACAACTTTATTTACAAAATTTGTATTATCGAAAAATATGAATAGATATTATTTTATAATCATAAAGCTATAAAAAAATGCCTATAACAATAAAATTAGTCTCTATAACTCCTAAAATTGATCAAATCTATGTTCATTTCATTTCCAATTAACAAAAACCGTGCCCAAAACTAGACGAGAAACGAGTTAAAAAGGCCGGACGAAAAGACATGCTAGACGAATGCACTACACTGCCGCTTACGGAAACACTTTTAAAAAAAATTAGAAAATTATTTTAGTTAGAAAGCTAGGGTTTTTTTTTAATGAAAAATATTTTGATACATAAGAAGTTTACATGAGTCTTTTAATTTTAAATATTATGAGTTTAGATTTTAGGGTTTAAAATTTATGGTTAGAATTTAACGTTTAGGAGTGAAGGTTTAAAATTTAGGATTTAGGGTGATAAAATTAGAGATTTAGATTTTAGATTTTATAATTTAAATGTGAAAGGTTGTGTAATTTTTTTATATAATTTGTATATTAAAATATAATAATTTTTAATTTTATTCCACACTTTCATTTACCTTAATTTTTAATTTGCAACGTAAAGACGACAATTTAACCTGTACCTAACAAGTCCCGACCAAATCCTATGATGTCGAATTTTTTTATTAAAAAAAATTAAATTCAGGGTGAGTCGGTTTAGATTTTAATATTAAAAAACTAGGCCGGGGGACAAAAATTAGGGAGTTCCCGCCCCGCCCAAAATATTATAAAAATTACCACTGTATATATGTTTTTAGTGTATTTACGACAGTGCCACTATTTATATAGGCAAGTATAGGGTTCACTTCGCTCACTTTCCCATTTCTGCCGCTCTCCCATTTTTGTTCTAAAAGCCTACTTCTTTTCTTTCATTCAGCATTTCTGCCGTGATCATTCTTAATGATTTCCACAGCCGTTCAGTCAAAGAGCACCACCAAAATTAAGTGTTTGTTTTCTTTTAGTGTTCTACTTAGTTTAAATTTCCTTAGAAAGGTCCCAAATCTCACGAAGTGGAGATCAAAGCTTCGAAAAAAATTCCACCGAATCTTCACGCGTCGCCGTCAGATCCAGCCGCTGTTGAAATATGTTCTTCGTTGCGATCTTCTCTACCATCTTACAGTTTGGATCTTCATTTTTCTCTTTTTATACTTTATGTTTGATTAAAAGTAATCCATATTAATTTTTTCGATTTTTATGTACAGATCTATTTATATTTGTTTTACTTGAATTTATATCACAGTTTTCAGATTTTATTTCTTTTCTTTATTCTACTTCTTAACTCGAACAAATTGTTTTTTTTTATTTTAAATTATTCGAGTTGAGTTAATCAGGTCAACACGAAAAAAATTTCGAGTTCAAGTCAAGTTGAAATTTGGCCAACTCGAAAATCCGAAAAATAAATTTTACAGTTTTACGATTTAATCTTTAATTTCATTTTTTCTTCAATTTATCTTTTCTATTTTGATTAAATTTGAATTACATATTTCTAAATCAATTTAAAATATTCATTTAGCTTCAATTAATATTTTTAAAAATAAAATTATTCTTTTGTAATTTAGCCAATCAATTTTGTATGATTTTTTCATTTTTTCAATCTCTCTTTTGTTTTAAATTTATTTTTGACTAAATTTAAATCACAACCACTTAAATCACGCTAGAATACATATTTAGCTTCAATTTATATTTTTAAAATAATTTTTTTTTATTTTTTTAATTTAGCCCTTCAATTTTAAATATTTTTTTTATTTTTTAATTCATCTTTCATTTAAGTCTATTTTGACCAAAATTAAATGGATTAACATAAAAAAGTGTTCAACCTATACTTTTTTTTCACTTTGGAGCCTAATATTTTTCGGTCCACTTTGGTGCATAACGTTTTATTCTATAACTTAGATTAAATTTCACCATGACGGATGCTAATTTTTCGTTGTTATCTAATGAAAAATGACCACGTGACAGTTTTTATTTTTTAAAAATAAATTTTAAAAAAAATATTAAAAATAAAAAAATAATTTAACTTTAACTTTTAACCCATTTTAAATCAAGCTTGCCCTATTCACCGTCTCCCCTCTCTTCCCGTCCCCTTCTTTCAAATCAAGAAAAAAAACTTAAATTGTTTCTCATAGAATTAGGAGTAATATTGAAGGATAAGTTCAAAGCCTCATTACAGTTCAAGGGTTGTACTTTGTAATTGCATAAAGAGAGCTTCGATTTGTATTTCTAATCAGCCTAGCAGTAAAGGAATGAAATTTTATGGGTGTTCTTAAGCGAACGAGGTAACTTGTATTTTTTCTATGAATTTCTTGTATCCTTTCTCATTTTTAAAAATTGATGCCGGTTTGATTTTCTATTTTTGTCCAAAATGTGTAATTTTTTCAGTGGCTTGACAAGGAAGAAAACAATGAATATGTTGCGGAAGATTTGAAAAATCAATTGAAAATATTGATCACGGAAACAAAAACATCAAAATCGAAAACAATCAATTAAATAAACTTGTAAGATCATACAAAGCAAAATGTGAAAAGAGGAGTACAAATCATTTGTTCTATAAGATATTTTTTTACTTCATGGATAGTGTACTTTATGGTAAAATTTAGTCTTTAGATAGCAATAATTTCTATTCACATTAGGTACAAAATGTGATGTAGCAATCAACTTTTGGTTTTGTAACGACAGTTCATGAAGAATGTAATGGTTTGTTTCATGGTGAAATCTGATTTTGATGACAGTTCATGTAGAAGAATATAATAGTTTTTTATGGTATAATTTAATTTTGTAATGACAGTTTATGGAGAATGTAATGGTTTGTTTTAATAGTGAAATTTAATTTTATAATAACAGCTCATGGATAATTTTTACTCACATTAAGTAGAAAATGTGTATAAATATTGAACGTTCTCAGAAAACTAATCTGATTTTTAGTTGTAAAAGTTACATTTTTACATATTTGATATGTTTAAACAAAAGAAATTATTTTTATACGTACATATTTGATGTGTCTAAATAAAAGAAACTATCTCCATTAATAACCATTAATAACACATATCTTGATACACCAAGTGAATTAAATCAGTTTGATATGTGTAAACAAAATGAAATTGTCTTATCTACCTAAATAATTTCAAAACAGTTTCAATAACACATATTTTGATTCACCAAATAAATCAAATTGGTTTGATATGTGTAAACAAAATGAACTGTTTTATCTACCTAAACAGTTTTATCTGAGCAACAAAAGGCTTAACACATTGTTTTTATCTGCCCGAACAATTTCTTTACAGACAATATAACTAACAACACAAAACAAGTAGCAACTCAATTATATGGTTTCCATCTGATGAATTTAAAGAGAGGTCTTTTAATGATAAGCTTTAGGAGTCTTGTTTCTGGAGGAACAATGGAAGTTTTCAACAAGTTGAAAAGATGCTGAAGATGGTTGTGATGTTGTAATACTTAAATTTGTCATCCTAATGCTGAAGGTGATTATGATGTTGGACCACCTAAATTTATCTTTCTGACTACAATAGATGACCTTGTGTGAGGTCAAGAAAGTAACACTTGACTTGGTCTTCATTGCTATTAAAAAGAAAGGCAAAGTTAAAAAAAAAAACAATCACTAAAAAAATTATAAAAAAATTGAATTAAATATTTATAAATAGAAATATGTAAAATTTGTAGTCATGTTGCCTCATCTGTGTATATGCCAATCCCTTGCGTGATTGTTCACTATAATGCTTACTTGTATTCTATTTGTTGTGATCTTTTTTTTAGGGTAAAGCTTCTTGGTTGAGCAGGTGGTTGAGCAAATGGTGAGCTGAAACCTGCTTAAAAACAACAAATTTAAAGTATTTAAATTCAAACAGTATATGAAACCAAACAATATATTAAGCAACATATGACATATGGACTTACCAAATGCAGACAATGACTGAACATATAGATTTGGCATGAACACCATTGATGGAGTTGTTGGTCTTGACATTGGTGTAACTGGTGGTGTTGATATTGGTGGAGCTGTTGGTCTTGATATTGGTGTAACTGGTGGTGTTGACATTGAAAGAGTTGTTTGGTGTTCTTGTTGGTGCACCTAGCAATAACATTTAATACATTAGATTAAATAACAATAACAGTTAGATAACAACTAATGACAAAGAATATAAAAAAAACATATAAAGTAACATTGGATTACTTTTTGGCTAGACATGTTCTTACATTGCGCCCAATAAGCTCACGTACTATACAATTCATTTTTAATCATATCATTATTAACTTATTTTTGTTTTTGATTCACCTTCTTTTCTTTTTTTATGTTTTGGTTTTCCTGACATTTTTTTCACTGGTGGATTAATCTTACCCATTTTTGCGTCTTTTTAATATTTTTCACTTGAAATGGTTAGAAAAATAATATTGTACATCTCATGATAAACATATTTTTTATATAAATTATGCACATATGTTTCTAACTATTTTTTCCTTTAGAGTATGGCACACACATCATGAGGGCATGAAATTCTTGTGAGATCCCACACTCTACAAGTACATTTACAATCCCTAACATCAACTACAAAAGTGTCCTCATTTTGTTGTACCTCAGCCTTCAGCCTCATTCTATATGACATGACATAAAGAACTAATTTTTTTACGTTCTTTCAGTTTATTTGCAATTTTAGGACATAGCTCACCTTTCCACCTAAGTAATTTTTTTGTGTCCAACTAGTCTGTGCATGATATAATGTTTAATGTCTTCAAATAGTGAGACAAATAGACTTAAACCTAACTCCTACGATAGCAGAATTGAATGCCTCTGAAAATTATTATCAAGGGCATCACACTTTGATCTAATAGAAAAAAGGCTATGAGGTACAACAAAATGAGGACACTTTTTAGTTTATCCATTCTGTTAACATGTTGTTCAAACTAAAATTCTGTTGTAGCCTTGCAACACAACCAAAACAGCAGCTAAAGGTCTCTCTTGTGACTTTTTTTCAAGTGGCGTAAATATGCCTTGCACAAAATTTGTGCTTCACATCTGATAAGCACAGAGAGAACTCTTCAAGTAAAGTCAACTTTTCACCATTTTTAGATTCAAGTCATTCTGAAAGTTTCTTTTTTAAAAATCATGCCCATGTCTTCTTGTTTTTCACCTTAACAATTGCCCAAACAATAAATTTTTTTTATTGTTGTTGTCTTTACCCACTGCTAATAAAATTTTACTTTAAAATGCATCTTTCAAATAACAATTATCTACCCCAAGCACATGCCTGCAATACTTTTTAAAACATTCTTTCAATGCACTAAAATAAATATACAATCTCTTAAATATATGATTTTTAACAGTATTGGGTCTCACAACCATTAAGTCAAATGTACCCCTTGGATTAACAGTCTTCAATGCATAGACATAGTCAAACAATACACTAAATTCATGTACAACACTACCTCTAATCTATTTTATAGCCCATTTCTTTGCTCTCATGACACATTATTTGTTCAACTCTACACTTAACTTTTCTCTACCAAACTTCATCATCTAGTGAGTTTCAATTTAGGAATAATCCTAAGTTTCCCAATAAAATGTTTTTCAACCAATTTAAAATTTGCTCTCTGTTTCATAAATGTTATAAAATATTGATGGTCAGTTATAAGAATTTTAACTTTAAAATGACATTACTATTATCCCAAGATGCATATATTAGAAATGGACAACCTTTTACCTTATATACTGTCGTAATTTTCTCTTTTTTATTTGATAAAAACTTGAAATCAAACCTATAAACTACAACATAAGCATATGAGGCATCCTTTAATTGTTTGTAATTTTCAAAATCATTTCTAGTTCAAATCTAAGTTCACTAGTTGAAGGTCAATGAATACCTTACCAGTCTTATTAGAAATAAAATCTCTATCTGAATCTATCTTGTAGCTCTCAACATCTCAAGAATCTAGGTAATCAATATCTTCTCCACTACTTAAACCTTCTAATTCAGCTTCATTTTCCACTACACTATCAACACCAGCTGTTTTACCCAAATTCTCTAAATATTCACCCGAATCTGTCTCATTTGCATCTACTGAACTCAAACCACATTCTTCATTCTTATCTGCTGCACCTAAACCACCATCAAGACAATCTTTATTCTTATCTGATGCACCCAAATCATCATCTAAACTAATATGTGGTTCTAAGTTCGATGCAGTCACAATTTTATTTTTTATCTTTCTTTTGACTAGTTTAAAGTTTGTTTGAATGAAATTTATCTCTTCACCATCATCAAATAATGCATACTCTTCACCTACTTGTCCATTATTCTCTTGAGTATCATAACTGTCCTCTTGGGTATCATAAGTGTCTTCATCCACCAATTTATCACACCGTCCAAGATTAACAGCATGTGACCCATCACCACCACTTGCATTAAAGCCAATAGGCCCATTAGACCCACTATTAACATTATCAGAATTCTCCAAAGTCATGTTCCTACTATGAATCACCTAACAGATGAATATAATAAATGTCAGTAATTAAGAAACAAACAAACTTGTTTTATACACTCAGAATACATATTTTATACATTCTACAAGTATTTAACAGTATCACATATTTTTTATACAGTCACCAAGCTCAATTACTCAATCATTTAACAGTCAATACACTTTACAAGTATTTAAAAGTCAGCTCAATTATCAAATACATAGTCAATATACTCTACAAGTATTTAACAACTAACACTCACCATGTTTAACACAAAACACAAAAACTGACATATATTTTACAAATACATTTCTTATTGTTTAAATATATTTTAATATAACATTTTAGTACTTTCAAAAAGATATATGAAGTAAAGACAATTTTTTTTACCTTCACCGTTGTTGGTCAAACTCAGAATCTACAGCACCAAAGTACTTCAATTTTATGTCCGTCGTTCACAAGATAAATTGTCAAAATTAAAAGAATATATTCTATTAAGTATTAAAATCAAAAGAATGATATTACACAACATAATGAGTATTAAAATAAAAAATACTATTACACAACATTAGCTTATTTTTTAAGAACTACTTTTAAACTTCATAGCACTTTATCTTCTTCAACGTTTCTTCTTCCTTTAACTTGAGGCTTTGATTTTACTATCAAAACGAAAAGATTTTCTAATCGAATAAGTATTTGTGCCTTTTGTGTTAATAGAAGATTTGATTTCCTTCAGTAAAAACTCTAGTTTTATGAGAAACAATTTAGGTTTTTTTTTTTGATTTTAGAAAAGGAGAATGAGAAAAAGAGAAAAGATGGTGAATAGGGTAAGCTTGATTTACAATGGGTTAGAAATTAAAGTTAACTTATTTTTATTTTTAATCTTTTTTATTTTCAGAAATTTATTTTAAGAAAATAAAATTTTGCCACATGGCCGTTTTTATTGAATAACGGCAAAAAATTAGTGTCCGTCACGGTGAAACTTGATCTCAGTTACGAAATGAAACGTTAGACACTTAAGTGGCCAGAAAAAATATTATGCATCAAACTGAAAAAAAGGATATAGGTTGGGCACCTTTTTTACTTTTAAGCCAAATTAAACCACATGATTCACTAACACTATATAATATGTATGTAACTTCAATTCATATCTTTAACAAAATATTTTTTTGTAATTTAGTCCCTTAAATTTATATTTTATTCAATTTGATCATTCAACTGAAATTTTTTGTAAAGTTTTTCTTCACGTCAAATTATTGACTCATTTATACTCCCATCAATACTTTATCTCCAAAAGTTTCTTATTTAAAACTAATATTATAAATATATTTTAGAAGTTTAAATAATATTTTTATTATTAAATAGCATAACAAATCTTATTTATACATGTGAAAAATAATATGAAGAAATATATATGCATATTTTATATGGTTAGAGAAAGTCGTTTAAATTGGAACCAACTCGTACTATAACGTGATAAATAATTATAATTAAATTTGTATAGGAACTCGAAAACTCGACTCGAATCAAAAAAAATTCAAATTAAGTTTAAGTTGTAAAATATGATGCATCAACTCGAATAACTCAAATTTTTTTACTCGACTCAATCAAATGCTCACCCCTGTTTTTACATATGCTTTTACTTTGTGGATGTATTGAGTGGTTCATAATAATAATAATAATAATAATAATAATAATAATAATAATAATAATAATAATAGGCGCCTATTATATTTCTGCATATAATTTTTTCTGATTTTGCTTCTTTTTTTTTCCAGGAAAAGTTTTGATTATTGAATCTTTGTTTATGTTCAAGCCTTAGGAAAGAACTGTTCTTGAGATATGTAATTGATTATTGAAGCTACAATAAATTTTCCTCCAGTTTTTTTGCTTTGCCGGGTCTAATCGGTTCGGGGTCGGGTGTATCATTTATTTTCGGGGCCGGGATCGGAGCGGGTTAAATTAGTTTGAAATTGGGGTCGGTTTTTACTCCCACTATATCAGGTCGAGGTCGGGACATGCAAAAATGGACCTGTCCTGCCCTATTGCCATCCCTAGTGCAACATTTAAGTAATTTCATTAGATTAAGGAATTAGGAATAAAAAAATCTATTATTAATTATGATTGTTTAGGTTAACTTTTTCCTATCTATTTAAGTATGACGAAAGATTTGATCTTTACATGTATATCGGTTATCAAAATAGGCGAAGCAATTTTTCTTATGGAATGATCAAAGAATTTACTATAATGTATTTATTGTAATCGTTGCCGGATTGAACGAGACTATACTCTAAAGAACTCATTATCTTATTTCAAACTACCTTAATCAGATATGCATATATATATATATATATATATATATATATATATATATATATATATATATATATATATATATATATACTATAATTGTTAAAACATTTACCAAAATTTTAATTGCCAAAAATATGAAGCATTATAGTGTTCTTATATATACCAGATTCTGCTACTACTGAATCTGACACATGTTTATTTAGATGATTGCATGCAGTGGCAGATCCACTTAGTTTAAGGTGGACACGAACTCACTTTGAAATTTGAATTTTCTCTTATTAGTTATCTGTTTTATTAATTATATTTATTCTGAAATTTTTATTTGTGTTTATCGTGAAATTTTATTTGTGCACACCCTAAAATTTTATTTATCTACACTCACATATAAATTATAATAAAAAACTGACTAAAGATATTATTGAGTAGTAATTATTCTTTCTTAGGAGTCCATAAACAATTCATTTGAATTCAGTTCATTAACAATCATAATATGAACCCTAAAAAATAAAAATTCTTCAGGCCTTGCGACTTATGCTTATACTTTTTGACTTTTTTCTTTCTCAAACACAAAATTTTCAGTTTTCAAAATTAATGACTCCCAACTCTCTGAAGACTTAAAGTATTATAATTTTTTATTTTTTAAATTGTTCATTTATTCAATATATAGAAATATATTTAACTATTATTTAAATTTTGTTCTCAAGATTACTAAAGTTCAAGACAATTTGTTAAACATTTAGTGAATTTATATTACCTTTTCTTTTTTTAAGTTGAATTAATGGTTTTTTATATTAATTTCGTTGAATTAATTTAACAAAGTTATTCATTTTTGTCCTTACTTTTTATTAATTGAATATAAATTAGTAATAAGTCCAAATTAAATTGTTTTGAATTTGTTGTAGTATTATATATCACGTTGCTTTGTCAATTGTAATTTAAATATTTCTGATTTACTAATGTGTTTTTATGGATAGTGTGAATAATATGTTTTAATCTCTTTTGTTATGCAGGATTGTCCATGACATGAGAAAACAAATGTTTGCATAAAATTGTCAGCATTATGAATATGTTATATATGCTTGTCTTTGTAAATTGTAACAGAAGACATTATTTTTTGCTTTTTTAAAAATAAACTTTAAATTATATACGTAGAAACTACACTGGCGAATCCACTATATAGTCAACTTGGACAAGTTATTTACACGTTATTTTCAGATTCATTAATATTTGAATTGATAACTTATTTACACCATTGTAAATAAGCATTGTTAACTTATTTGCATTTAGTCGTTTATGTTCGCTAAACAAACACTAAACAGACTAAATTCGAACACACTAAATAATAAAAAAACTGAATTCGAACATAAAATTAATATGTTTTCACACTCTCAAAATATTTATGGATCCGCGCCACTGAATGCATGCTGCCATTACCGGCATCTGCATACCGGTTCTTCATATTCTGTTCTACTTTTTAATGGTTTTCCAAAACGTTTTCACTTTGCTGATAATGCCCCGCGGCCGCTTTTCTTGAACATTCGCTATCTTTTCCGGCAAGTTGTTCAACGAAGCTCCGACGCCATTAAAGGCCTTATAAAGCTCCGGGTAAAGTTCATCCATGGATTTCTTGAATTTCTTCGACACCTTGATTCTTTTTTTAGATGAAATCCGCTCATCGCCATTGAAGAAGCCGATTAAAACTCGACGGTCTCGATAAGCAATACAAGCTCTCAATATGAAGCTCCCATGGTCCTTAAAATGCTCGGCGATGAATTCCTCGAAGTTCCTCAACGGGTTATTCAACAGAAGCAGCATCGTCTTGCAAGACATCGTGAAAACATCGGCGTTGTAAACTTCCCAGGACGAAGGCGCTCTAAATATAAACTCGTTGTAATAAGGCTTTTCGTTGAGAACAAGTGCTTGAAGCGAAATCAAAACCTGGAGAATCGTCGATTTGTTAGGGTTCCACCGCTCCGTCTCTCTGCCGATCCAAGTGTTCAACAAGCTCAAACAGATGTAGCCATTGTTATATAAATTAGGGTTTAATCCTTGACCGAACGAATGATAACGGACTCTGGGAGGACGATTGGGATAATCGGAAGGGAATTCAAAATCAAAGAAGAAAAGTCCGTTGTGATAAGGAGTGTTTTGAGCACCGACAATGGCGGCTCTTAAGAGATCGATCCTCCCTTCGTAAACTCTCACAAGGATCGACTCCGGGAGATTCTTTTCCAGAATTCCCCATTCTTTCATGATCCTCTTTACAGTTTTATCATTGATCTTTCCACGGCAGTTCTTCTGCTTCGACTTCTCTCTGATGTAAAAATAATGATCTGAGAAATCAGTAACGCAATCAAATTGCTTGAATTTAACACCGACTTGATCAAGATCTGCAATTCCACGGATCAAACAAAAGATGTAAAGAACATGATATTGATGATTTTAACCGGAATTTCTTCACAAAAACTTAAATAGAAAAGAAGGTTGAAAGAATAAACCTAAATCCATCCGTTTAAGATCGGTAGCAGCGGCAGAGTCTAATCACAAGAAAGTTGAAATGTGAGTGCAGTTTACGAGAGATCAAACGCTGTTTGCAGAGGATTTTTGTTTGTTTGATCAAAATTTGTGGATTAATAATAAGAAATCAAAGGGCCAAGAAAGTTTCCAACGGTTTTGAGCTGTTCTTGGAGTTTTCAGTGGTTGCTTGAACGAGTCGTGATCACACGTGGCTTTCCATTTTGAATTGTTCTAGTTTGAATCAGTGTTTAATTTGATGTGAATCTTATGCACATTTTAGTGTCTCATTATAAGATTAGGTTGAAGGTCATGGGTTAAAAGGTTAGAATTTATGATTAGGGTTTGGGATATACGGTGTATGGTATATTTTTTAAGATTTGTAATTTGAGATTTAAGAATTAAAATTTAAGGTTAAAGCTTATAATTTAACCTTTTAATTTTTTGGCATAAAAATGACACAAAAAATGCAGAGAATTTTTGTTCATTTCCGACATAAACATTTTGAGTTTTTTTATTAAGTTCACAATCGATCATTAAAATATTATAAAATATCTATTTTAATCATTCAACTTTTAAATGTTATAAAATTATCATTAAGTTTTGATTTTTGTTATAAAATAGCCTTAGAACCATTAAATGTCATTAAAAGATTAGGTTAAAAAAATTATATAATAGCATATTTAGTTCTCCATATTTATACATTCAATTAATTTAGTTCTAATTTAAAAAAATTCAGTAAATGTAACCTCATTATTTACACTTTAGTCTCATTTTTAATTAGAAATAATTTCATAATTTTCTACAATTTTTAAATTATTTAATTCAATTTGATATCATTCTCCTCTAATTATTAAGTTTTTAATTAAAAATGGAACCAAAATATTCATTTTTTAAATTATGACAAAATTAGTTGAAAATTTTAGTATAAAGAACTAAATGTGCTATTATACAAATTTATTTACTTAAAGTCAATTATTTAACACAAATAATAGTTTAATGACTATTTTATAATAAAAATCAAAGTTTAATAATCATTTTATAACATTTAAATTTTTTTTGAAAACTGGATTGTATTTAAAGTGACAAGGTTACAAAAGAATCACACCACTAACATTGAAATTTCTATACATCAAATAGAAGAATAAAACCCTAAAAGTGTGAAGTCAATAAAGAACAAGGCTTGTCACTTACAAAAGATTAAACAATCTTCTGATAAAAATCATGCAATACTATTACTTTGACCAGAGTGCTCTAAGAAGAAAGCAAGTTCTTTCGCTGCTTGGTCTTGACAAAACGGCAACACCACAAAAGAAAATCAAACTTTACTGACCACCGATCTTTGCTGTTAAATTGATAAAGCAGATAATACTGTCACACAGAGAGCGAACACTGTCACAAGACAGACAAACACTGCCATAAAATCAGACGAAACTACTGCCATAAAAGCAGACGAAAAAACTACAAAAAAACAAATAAAAGATGAAACTGGCAAAGTAAGAAAACATGCAAATAGGATTCATCAACAAAGATAAATATTTATTTATATACAAAACCAACAAAACGGCCAAAAGGCCGTCGTCAAAAAAGAAAAACTTTAACGAAGGAGAACTCTGAAAAAAATTGAAAACTTCTTGTAACCATCTCAGAGAAAATAGGAGTGGTTTGTTTTTGATTTACCGCATTAGCGGTTATTTTAAAAGTATACAAAAGTCATATAACATTTAAAAGTTAGATGACCAAAAACAGTCGTTAAAAGATTATCTAATCATCTTAATACACGCGGGAGACCTAAATGTACAAACTACAAAGTGAATGAAATATGAACAAAAATTAAGCATTTTCGGGTTTTGAACTTCCATTGTTAGCTTCGGGCAGGGAGAGGGATGATTCACCGTGTTTACTAGAGAACGGCGTAGAAAAAAACTACTGCCATAAAAGTAGACGAAACTATTGCCGTAAAAACAAACGAAAAAACTGCAAAAAACGAATAAAAGATGAAACTGACAAAGTAAAAAAATAAGAAAACATGCAAATAGGATTTATCAACAAAGATAAATGTTTATTTATATACAAAACCAACAAAACGACCAAAAGGCCGTCGTCAGAAAAAAAAAACTCTAACGAAGAAGAAAAATTTTGAAAAAATTTGAAAACTTCTTGTAACCACCTCAAAAAAAATAAGAGTGGTTTGTTTTTGATTTACGGTATTAGCAGTTATTTTAAAAGTATACAAAAGTCATATAACATTTAAAAGTTAGATGACCAAAAACAACCGTTAAAGGATTATCTAATCATCTTAAGATAGATGCAGGAGACCTGAATGTACAAACTACAAAGTGAATGAAATATGAACAAAAATTAAGCAATTTCAGGTTTTGAACTTCCATTGTTAGCTTCAGGCAGGGAGAGGGATGATCCACCGTGTTTACTAGAGAACGGCGTAGACCTTTTAGACATCCGTTTCGTAGCGATGAGGGAAGGTTCCACTTCCCACTCTTCCATGGCTACATCGACGTCGTCTTCGTCAACACTTTTGAAAACTGGGTGCATATACGCGTTCTGAAAGAACCCTTTCAAGTTCAAATTCGGTTCCCTTGCTCGCTCCAATGTGTCCTTCATCATTGCTTCCTACAAACACAAATAAAAAAGGGAAAAAAGGCGTCAGATTCGGTTATGCTGAATTACTTCTAGTCATGTAAGATGGGTTTAACAGAGAGACGACCTGTAAAGGATATTGGACAAAAGCCGGTTCGTAACGCTCTTTGCAGAATCTGTGGAACCATATGGTCAATACAGGAAGAGTGATAAGCAATGGCGTCGATGAAGCAGCTTCTTTTGTGCTCAATAATCCCATTAGTAGCAGCTGCGAGACGATTAATGCGACAATGATACGTACATGAACATCGGGCCAGAATGCAGCAGCACTTTCGTATTCTTGATTGTAGACATTTATGATCTACAAGTTCATTCAAGTACATATTAGAGCAATAATTTACAAGAGAAGATAAAACTTCAAGAAGCATAAATTCCAAACAACCTCGATTGATTCTATAATCTCGATATCTCTATAAAATATCTTGATGTCAACTTAGATCGCATCTTAAATTTGACACCTAGTAAGTTTCAAGCAAAGTACACAGAGCAAGTCCGTGATCACTAAATCAAGCATTGGTCCCACTGCTTTTTCACTACTGATCCAAAATGCAACAAACCTACTCCTGAAAGATGTAAGTTCTCACCTGATGGCGGAATACGACATAAGACAACCCAAAGAACACGATTATGAAAGGAAGCAGGATAGGAGTAACTACAGCATAAACAAGGCCAAGTAAGAAGTACAGCTGTATTTGTGGTTCTCCTGTATTGAAACCAAGGGTTCCGGGATCCATTGCCTCTTCCCGGTCCTTTTCGGTCTTAACCAAGAAGAAATTCTTCAAGTGATAGATTATCAATGATTTCAACCTCAGTATCTCGGCAGCAACTCCAGCCCAACCATCGACCATTATATAAGTAATGAAGAATGTTGCCTTCATTGGAATTGAGGCACCAATTGTCTTTGGTATCCTACAAGTAAGCCATACGAGGTCATAAGGGAGAAAACCTTTGAATGAGAAATTAATATCACTGATAAAACCGACAAGTTAAGCATTGTCCAGTGATAGTACTAAAGAGAAGAAGGCCTATATGAGAACATACTCATTAGTAGACTGATGTATGAAATGATTTAGTTGCTGAAACGCAGTTCCGGTGATTATGCTTCCGAGAAACACGTTGATAAATTGGAAGAAATAATATCTACTTGCCGATCTCCTTTCCAAAGCAGATAGGCTAATAAATCCTTCGAACTTCGACATTATCATCAATATTGTGGGCAGAAATATAAGAAATATCTTCAGAGCAATCCCAGGAAGAAAGCCTTGAATGAATGACTTCATGAATTTCCTGTTGTTATTTTTAGGCAGTTGAACGAAAAGTTAAAATAATTGTACAAGCTAAAGAAAGTTCTAGCAGCTACAATAGTTATTTGCTAATAAAACTTGCCAAAAGGAAATAAAAAGGCAATAACAATTTCCTTAGTTCTTCAATGCAAGGCCAAAAATATTATAAAGAGGGAAGAAAAAGAAAACTCACACTTCAATTATAGGCTTGAGGAAGGGAAGTGTTTTCTCAATGCTCTCTATATTAGCAAGGGACTGTACGATTGCAATAGGAATCATGAAAAAGAATGTAAGGAAGAAAAATGCAACAGCGACAATGAGCCTCCGAATTTTGTGAGAAAAACAAATGGAATTGCAAGGTTTTCCCAGTACAGGTCTCGTGGCTCCGGAGCCCACTCGGTCAACCATATAGTTGGGTTCCTAAATTGTTGAGTTTGTGCGCAAACAGCAGCTCCCCATCGAGTTTTAAAGGAAACAAAGGCTGCTGGCATGATTGATTTAGGGTTGTTGGTAATCTTCTCCCTCTCCGTGGATATCTGGCAGTCAATGAGGGAACAGAAGATTACAAACACACACTTTATGCATGCAATAATGTTGGATTTAGAAACTGAAACTAATGATTGGACATTTACGATGCATGCATGCATGCATGCAGTTTAAAACTACAAGCTTTTGAGTCTGAAGCCATGCTTACTAGTCAATAATTATCATAAGCTCTAAAGAACAATTAATAGTACATTGGTCGGCAAATTGGGGATGTTAAAAATGAGTACTTGGGGTTACCGACAAGCAATAACTAATCAATGAATGGAGAAGCAGAACAGAAGATAATCAGAAATGTGAAATACATAGGCCAGCTTCAAATAAAGCCGGGTTTAGATTAGCATGTAAGATTTTCTTGATTGGAAGGGGAAAAATGTTTGCAAAGAAACCTGCAGTCAGTAGAGATACTACAGAGCTTATGTTACTCGGTTCTGTTGTGAGTATCCATCATAGATCTGTGCCCGAAACGGGTATGTTCAATATTAAAAAAAGGTCATATCCCTATATCTATGTATAGACATACAAGCATACATCAATACAGTGTAGGACACAGGTTCTTCATAAAAATAAAGTGCCAGAGCAACATAGGTGATCTTCCCAGGAAAGGAAAGTTGATCTTCTGAGTTTCAGGACATAACAAAATACAGGGAATAAAAAAATGTTACTTACATCTCTAGATAATCTCTCAATTTTCGCTGTATAAAAGTCGACTGCATCTACGCTGTCTCCCCAAAGGCCAAGGAAACCTGTCTGCTAGATGGAAGAGAAATTTATCAAAAGATTTTAGGTATCCAGGAAAACACACACAACCATGATCTCATCAGCTTTATTTTTAGTTGAATTCTAAAAGATAAAAACAAATTATTGAAGGCCGCTTAATAATGTAAAAAGCAAGGGTAAAAAATATTTCTAAATGTTAATAGTCACATTATTTGCAAAAAGTTTACCTTCAATAAAGGTCTCTTAGATGGATTCCTTTCATATTTATTTACACAACCATGATCTCATCAGCTTTATTTTTAGTTGAATTCTAAAAGATAAAAACAAATTATTGAAGGCCGCTTAATAATGTAAAAAGCAAGGGTAAAAAATATTTCTAAATGTTAATAGTCACATTATTTGCAAAAAGTTTACCTTCAATAAAGGTCTCTTAGATGGATTCCTTTCATATTTATTTTGATAGTAGTCAAGCCAATTCTGAATTTTCTTCTTTTCCTTGACCAGTCCTGAAAGCTTGTTAGCATTATAAACAATCTGCAAGCAAATAATTATGACAAAAGACCAGAAAAAGTATATTTCAGCATTCAAATGAGTTAAAATGAAGCTTAACATCCCCAAAGATATATAAGGCTATGTTGATGTACATGTCAAACCTGATGACTGAGATAGTGATCTGGATGGTTGACAAGAAAGAAATGTTCGACAAGCTCACTAACTGATTCATCGGGATCGGGTGGGATATTTCTTACCAGTACCTTTACCAACAGAATGGTGTTAGAGAAAAAAATCTTAACCAGCTGGAAAAAATGATTTAAGATGATATATCTTCAGAGCTGGCAACAAAAAGAGCCAGTAGTATAATTCCATCTGACTGGCATTTTTATTTTCAACTCAATAGTATAAACCCCAATAATTGATCGGAGCATATAGAATTCGGAAAGAGAAATTTCAGCTTCATATATCACCTTAGGATCAAAGTAATAATTGAATTGTGTTTACCGTAAATTGGTCTGGGCGCCGTTGTTCCGATGCAAGGAAATGTAATCTCATTGCTGCCACTATCTCATACTCTCGTTTCAGTACGTAGCATGTCCAAAAAGTAAAGGCATAAGCCATGACCAGATGTGTCCAATATCTGCAAACAAAGAAATATATTAACAATGTTAGTAGTTACAGAACTATGTCTGGTATTTGTAGAAATCATAAACTATGTCAAAGTTTTCTTTTACAAGCTAAAGGGAAAAGAAAAAGATAAAGCTTGGAATGAGAAAGTTCCGCATACCTATCTGATCCATTTGGAATATTTGATATCGAGAGCTTATCGATATCGCTGAATGTTAAGCCTGAATGTTCCAGGGTATTATTGGTCCAATTAACTGGTACCATGATTGTAAATGCTAAGAAAGCAATAGGAACAAAAAATTTTAGCCTGCACATCAATGAGAAAAAGAAGGTAAAAAAACCGCATTAGTCCAAGACATAAAAGTAATATAAATGATAGAATTACAGATTTACATCTCAAACATCCGTGGCTACAGGATTCTCGTGTATTGCGAATAGTTAAGATTTCAAGTTTTTATAATTCTCTTGGGAAGAAAAAACAAAGAACTAGCAGTTAATGAGAACCCAAGACCAGTAGTAGGCGTTAACCAAGCGCATTGAAACAAACATGAATGCAGGAAAAAGGAACATTACTGAAGTATTATCATAGTTTGTCCATTATGAGTTCAAATGACCGGTTAAGAGCTAAAGATCATTTCATGCACATAGTAACAAAAAAAAGGTAAGGTTCGTTCAAGTTTAACAAACCAAAAGAAGATTTTATGTTGATTGTGGATTTACCTTTTTGCCAGTACTTCAATATATTCTTAATCATTATTACTCCATCTCAGATCAGCTAAAATGAAAATTAAGGTTTTCATGTCCCTAGTCTCGTGATTTTGCCTTCCTACAGTTCAAATTAATAATTTGCATTCATTGCCGTGCCGGTTAATGTACCAATCAGCCTAGATATTACTGCAGCAGCTACAAAAGCATAAACTATCAATGTAGTATCAACCCAGTTTTCTTTTTTTCTCTAACTGGGGCATGCTGTGGTTTGCAAATTGCCATCCAGTAGAATAGTGTACACAATGTATTGACTAAAGCCAACTTATGGTCTATGTAGTTATAAAGGAATTGACCAAGCAAGAACATACATACCCCAACAAGTAAATCCTCAAGTAAACAGCGGAATCCAATCCGGCATGGTCGATCAACTCGGGCTCCGGCATTTGGAGTGCAGCAGGCATCCAGTTGAGAAATCTGGCATATGACCTGAAGTCCAAATTCACGAACTTGCTTGCAAATGCACCATTGGCCAAAGGACTGCACCTTAAACCTTTGATATACCATTTGGGGAAGTAAACCCTGTCATTCACTGGTTGAATCCGAAGAATTGCAAATACCAAAAAGAAAGCAAATGCACTGAGAATATTGATAGCCGCTGCAAGTCCAATATCACTTAGAGTAGCCATGAATTTGCTTCAACAATGAACAATGACTACTTTCCTGAAAATATAAAGGATTTTTTCTTTTTCAGAAAACAATTTATTTTTCCTCAGAAATATGGGTAAAGCTTAATCTATGCAATTTGAGGTAAAAATAATCCAGAAAAAAGCGGCCACCAAAGTTTATTGTTGTGATTTTTAGCTACTTTTTGACTTTTGTGTGCTTTAGGGAAGAGCTGTCCCCCAATGCCTTGTTCCAAAAAACAGCAAAAGTTGAAATCAGATTCCATTTTTTTTTTTTTTTTGGGGGGGGGGGGGTTCTCTCTTTTATTTTTTCAATAAAATCTTTCAAATGAAAACTCAAAATAAAAGTCAAATTTGCTCTGGAATTTGAAACTCATGTAAAGCAACATCCATCACACTTAACCCGAAATTGAAACAAGAATTTATGAACAATAAACATATAAGCATAAAACAACCGAACAACAGTGCAATTAAAAGGAGAAATGAACTGTCGAGTGTCGATGTCACGTGAAGTGTTTTTCTCCCAGATTTTCTTGGCAACCAAACAAAAACTCTTCCGGCTATCATTTACCTCCCATCTTCTCAAATCTCAACACTGAAGCAAACACTAAAAAGATGGACGTTATTACCCTTATTGAACCCGGAAACAAATCGTTCGAAGTTCAATGCAATTTTGAACTCCTCGCCAGAAAAAGCTGAAACAGCTGAGAAAACTCAGTAACAAACGCTTCTTTTTCAGTTCTTCTTTTGTCCCTCTTTTCCCCAAGAGGTGATGAGTGAGTGAACGAGAGATAATTTGAGTGGAGAAGAAAAAGGAAGAAAATCAAGTATTTTTTTTCCTTCTAATTCTGGGATGAAAATTCAAATCAAAGTTGAAGAAGATCAACAAGTGGGATTTGCACATTAATTCCTACTGGGCTAGTGTTTTCCAAAAAGGCGAAAGATCAAGGCATAAAAGGGGAGTGAGGTGGCAACAATCCATGTTTAAAAAAAATCTACAGAATAAAAGTCGTTTGTCGGCAAATGGCATGTGCGAGAAAAGTGCATAATTGAGATCTATAACGGCTACCCATTGCCCCAAAATATAACATCACATCTTTGCTATCCACGTTGCAAAAAGAAATTCAAAAAAAAGAAAAACATGTTCATATTTATTCATTTCACTTATAGTCGCATTTTAGGTCCGATGACGTTAAAAATTATTAAAATAATTAATAGAGTACAAATATATAATTTATCGTGATTAGTTATTCTAAAATATAAAAAATTAAATCTAATATAATATGTATTTTTTGGTTTGAGCTAAAAATATCACTGCTGATAATAGTAAATAATTCTTTCGTCGTGGGTATTTTCACTAAAAAAAATAAATGATTGATCATAAAATATACTTTATTCTTATAAACATGGATCGATTGAACCTCTAACCTCATAGTTAAGGGATGAGGTTATACTATTTATCACTGTATCAGCAGCATTTGTGAAACGTGTTAGTGTGCTATTGTTAAATTTATTTAGATGACGGATCATTTCTTGAGATTTTAATTTAAACCATACATATATACATAGGTGTGTAATGTACTAATAATTTTTAAATCACGGTTTAATACCTGAATGATGTATGGTTATGACATATGTTGTTTACACGTGTACTAGCAAAGCAGGATTTAATCAACGGTTACAATAATGATGTTTGGGGTAGATTTGTTTAAGAATTGTGTTACAATATATTGATTTATTACTTCAAATATGTTAAACAAAATAATAAAAAAAATTAACCTAGATATAACTGAAATATACCATATTCTTATTGTATATTGTATATGTGTAATCTAAAGAAAACACAATATTAATAAATTATTTTTTATAAAACAAAATGTATAAACTTAAAAATCCAGCAGATCAACCAACAAGTGTTAAGTACAATGGCAAGGCGCAATGTATTTACAAATAAAGAATTTGGGTTCGAATCTTGAAGATGATTTTATTAGAAGGGAGAGCCACAAATCCCAAACATGAACCCTAAAATGGACATACACTATACCAAAAAAATCGAGCGGATCAAAATCTTCAATCGACACATTCCGAATTTAACATGTAGTCTTCAGATATACAATAACGCCTCGTTTAGTACAATAGATGTAAAAGAGGTGTGTCGTATTAAATAACACTTGTGTATTAAAAAGATGAATGAAAGATGGTTGTTATTATATCAAGGTGTTTGGTTGTGAAATTTGTAATAAAATTAAAAGATAAGTGTTATGTATGAATGTACCCTTTTTACCCTTAAAATTCTAGCTTTATATTTTCCCTTGCTTTGACATTTATTATTATATTATTTTTAGGGTTTGGGTTTTGTGGTTTATGGATTGGGATTTGGGGTTTATGATTTAGTGGTTTAAGGTTTAAAGCTTAGGGTTTATGGTTTAAAGTTTGGCTTTAGGGTTTATAGTTTAAGGTTCAAGTTTTATGTTGTGGTTTGGGGGTTTATGCTTTATGATTTATGATCTAAGGTTTGTGGTTTGGAGATTGTGGTTTGAGGTGTATGGTTTAGTGTTTAAGGTTTAGGGTTCATGATTTAGGGTTTATGGTGTGGAGTTAAGGGTTTAGTGTTTAAGGTTTATGGTTTATGATTTATGATCTAAGGTTTGTGGTTTGGAGATTGTGGTTTGGGGTGTATGGTTTAGTGTTTAAGGTTTAGGGTTCATGATTTAGGGTTTATGGTGTGGAGTTAAGGGTTTAGTGTTTAAGGTTTATAATTTAGTGTTTGACGTTTATGGTTTAAGGTTTAGGGTTTGGACTATGGTTTAGGGTTTATGATTTAAGGTTTATGGTTTAGGATTTGGAGTTTATGGTTTAGAGTTTATGATTTGAGGTTTAGGGTTTAAGGTGTGGGATTTATGGTTCATGATTTAATGTTCAGGGTGTGGAGTTAAGGGTTTAGTATTTAGGGTTTAAAGTTTGGGGTTATGTATCATTGTTTAGGGTTAACATATTTACAATAGTGTAAATATATGAAAAATAGTATGATAGTATAATTGACAAAACTTGCGTGTTAAATAAACACTACCTTCACCCCGTAATAAATATCACTTAACTTGCGTATAAAATAATGCATTGTATTAAATTTCACATCTACCAAACACACGTATAGAGATAAGTTTTGTAAAAGAAACGTATTAAATAATACAACACGTCAGATACAACTCTACCAAATGAGATGTAAGAACATAAAATAAATTTAGGGTATAAACCTGAATTGCCTCTAACTGCAAAAAGATTGGTCCAAAATCTGTGCTCCAGGGCTTCATCCACAAAAGAAGGCATTTAAGCTAAATATATGTAATTTACAAGGCCAACATGTAACACCCTTAAAGAGGTTAAAAAATGAAAATGAATGTTGAATGAAAAAGAAAGAATATAAGGAAATTGCAGCCAAAGGGGTTTGAACCCGTGACCTTGGCTGCATAAGAAAAGATGGGTAACCAATTGAGCTAAGGTTCATTTCTAATATAGGTTTATTAAAGAAATTTTTAACCCTTTTTCATTTCGGTTATATTGAATATAATAAAACCATTTTTGACTCTTGATTCTTTTTCCCATTCTTTTGTTTCTATCAAAAGGATCCAGAACCCTCTAAAAATCCTCTCACCTGCCCATAACCGGCCACCGCCTAATCTCCTTCACCGCCGCGGCGTGGCATCCAGCGCCGCCACCACCTTTTTCTAATCGAGTCCCGAGCAAAACCCCATTACCCCGCGCCGTTTGGCCTTGCCGATCGCCGACAATTCAAGTTTAAAGAAGCGTCGCACTTAGGGATTTAAATCCCTTCTTTTCCTCTTCTATTCAGCCAATTATGCCGTTCGTCAGAGAACGCTGTAAGACCATGATCATCCTCACGTCTAGGCAGTTACAACCCTACCGTCTAATCACCCAACCGCCTTCGTTCAGACCTTCGTCGGAGTTCGAATACGTTTGGGGTAAGTAGGTAAGTTTTGTCCGATTTTCGTGTTGTTTTAAGGGTTTTTGGACAGAAATGGGTGTCTTGGGAGTGAAATTCGGCCAAGATTGAGCATTTTGGGCCTTTTTTCGGCCATTTTGGCCGCGCGTGGAGTGCACGCACCACCCGGGGCAATTTTCGGCCGCCTGAGACAGTGGTCCAGTCCAACCGGCCTTGAACTGGTTCAAGGCTGAACCGGTTCTTAACCGACCCGATCCGACTCGTTGATCCAACCCGACCCGTTGACCGAGTCAACTTAGTGAGTTGACCCGACTGAGTCAAACCGTTGACTACTGATATCAGCATTGACCATTGACCGTGTCTGATGATGTCAGCATGATGTCAACGTTAACTTTGACCATGACGTCAGCGTTGACTTTGACCAAAAAGTCAACTTTTTATGAGAAGCCTTGTTT
Source organism: Hibiscus mutabilis (assembly GCA_019671005.1). Lineage (NCBI taxonomy): Eukaryota > Viridiplantae > Streptophyta > Magnoliopsida > Malvales > Malvaceae > Hibiscus > Hibiscus mutabilis. The sequence goes on from CM033731.1 coordinate 47,708,281, forward strand.
TATATTTTTCGACGTTCTGAATCCATTTTTGAAGTCAATTTTTTGAAATTCGAACCTGAAAGCCTCTAAATTGGACCGTGAACCCGAACTTGAGTTAGTATTTAATTATTCAATTAAAGTGAATTGTGAATAAGGATTGGTTAAAATGACTAAAATGAGTGAGAGAATTAATAATACGAATTTGGGCATATTAGAAAATGACGAAAATTCCCTCGAGTCCTGAAATAAATGGATAGTTTGAAATGATTTTCTAAACTGATCGTGATATGCTTTCTTGAAGTATTATATGCAAGTATGTATTTTTATAGCATGCTTTCTGGTTACAATTACTGAAATGTATACCTATCAAGTGATTCCTGATATTACTGTTTACTGCATAAACTGTTTTAATTGGGTTTATTGGGAGAGTGATTGGAGATCCTCAGGCACAGCCCTGATCCAGTTATGTCTCCAGTTAGGCTTTGTGCCTCCAGACAAGCTTTATGCCTCCAGTTAGGCTTTGTGCCTCCAGATAGGCTTTATGCCTCCAGTTAGGCTTCGTGCCTCCAGATAGGCTTTGTGCCTCCAGTTAGGCCTCTTATGCCTTCGGGCCTAGGACCAGCCTCCAGATAAGATAGGTCTCCTATGCCTTCGGGCTTATGACTAGCCTCCAGTTATAGGGAAATTACTTTTGGTCTTCGGTTGGAGGGTAGATAGATTAAAGGAATCCGATCAAAGATCTATGACTGATATCGGTTTGAGAGTTCCCTTTTGCGTTACACGTGGAGTACGGTACCCGTGTATTAATGGGCATGTATGTCACATTTCATTATATGACTGAGTTTGGTTTTCAACTATGTGTAAACGAAATTTAATTATGGTTTAACATAAATTTTATTTTATGCCCTCCAATGTATTTTTAAGAGTTTTTTTTTTCTGTTTTACTGTGGGTCACTCCAGTGACCCGAATGTGACCTCCTGAACTTAGGCGTATTGCATAAGCGAGTTTAGGGGGGTTACATAGCATGTCTAGTAAACCGTATTAGCTAGTTGCCATCGAGTTCGTGCGATTCTTCTTGTATAAAGAATAGCATTCACATGATTAACATTTGCCATTTCTCACAAGCAAAGGAGAAAAAACAATTAATGACCCATAGTATTACAATAAATACAAATAAGCACATCAGTTTCTCTGGTGAACGGCGATCTGGTGGATGTCCATGTCTTTCAACATTACAGAACGTCCACAAGAATCGCATGGAGCAGTCCTTGAGCCACAAATGCTCTCATGCTCTGAGAGTCCTCTTAATCTGTCGCGAACATCCATGGCAGAGTTTCCAGATTGAACCATGTCTCCAAAAAACCGACATGGGATTTAGCTCAGGGGCAATCCGAGGCTTTGTGTTGCACCTGTCAAAAAAAAAAGTGCATAAGTTTCCATTTCCAATCACCACAGTTCTCATTTCAGTTACTCGAAAAAGTTAAACAAAAGATCAAGATGCTCCTTAACTAGCTTAGGTGATGGATCCTGTCAAATATGAAATATTGTTACTTCACGTTTAGTAAAAGAAAACCAAATTGTTTTTTTAGATAAGCTTTGTATTTCATTTCATCAAAAACAACAAATATCAAAACTGGGATCCTACAGACCAACACCCCAGTCTTGGGCAATGTCTGCAGCATCTCTAGCAATCAACTTCCCTCGAAGTCGGAACTGTACAAACTCCCTAATACAACTCAATACATCATCAGTACTATGACTAACATGCTGAAAAAAAACGCAACTTCCTTTCCCTCCAAATAGAATGAATATAAGCACACCATGCAATCTTCATCACAAATCACTCTAGAAGACCGGCCCTTAAGGCTAGCAATCGCCCAATCAAATTCTTGATGCAGGGTGTAATTCTATTTCGAAGATTTGCTTGAGTATTCGGGAAAGAAAGGTAAAAGTTCCTTGGCAGAAACTGATTTGGTTTCCATTGCATGTGCCTAAGTTGTCTGTTATTTCTTGGATGCCTATACTGAATAGGCCACGAACGATAGACTTGCAAGGTGGGGGATTGTTGTTGATAGACAATGTATTTTGTGTGGTGTAGGTGAAAAATAGGGCAGTGTATCCATCTGGACCTGGAGATAAAAACCAAATTGTTTGGAGTGAATTTAGACTGCACTAGCAGCTTTAAACATCCAATATCCTATACAGTATTAACAACCACCTAAAACTGTAATTTACAAGGATTCATGCTCGGTCCTACCCATCATCTTCTACCATAGAAGGGAGGCTAGCGGGTAATAATGCCCTAGTTAATTCAAATAAAGTAAATCGAAATAAATTTACTACAAAAGGAATGTGGCTTACCATGTCTTCCTTCTCAAGGACTACTCCACAAGGACACCTAAGTGGTTCCTGAAACACTTTCATGTGCTTTTCCATCTCTCCCTATTGAAAAGCTTGCCCACATTTGTTGCAATGCACATGATTTTTGGTCTCTTCCATCCTAAGAACTATTCCGCAACCAGCATGTGAACAAACTACATTATGTCTACTACAGAATGCTTCATGCAGCGCTATACTCCTACTGGGTATAAAATGCCTGCAATTTCGACACTCCACAGTATCCAATAACATTGAAGACGAATGCATGGCTTGTTGATCCACCTTACGCTTGCTGTTCTCTTGAACATGCACCGATACCTGGTACTTGGTGTTTCCTTTGAATCCATAGACAGCAAGGCTGTAAGTACCAGTACCCAAGTTCCTATCTTTGGAAGTGAGGATCAAAGTCTTCGAACCATCATGAGAAGACCATTCATTTTGGTGCCGATTTGGGAATATTAGGGGATGTCTTGATACATAAAAGTCAGTATCCCCATCATTTGTCTCTGCATCTATCTATACCTCTATTTTGACATCATCAGAAACAATTTTTCCCATGTATCATCATCAATTGAGAACTTATAAAACATGTACTTTCCCTCCTCAACCGATCCAGGTTAGGGATGTAAAAAGCTGACCGACCTGAAAACCCGACTGAAACCTGCTCGAGTCAGAACCTGATTTGACCCGAGGATGCGATGACCCGAAACCGATCTGTAACTGACTATTGTTTACCCGAACCCGAGTTGGACCTGTTACTGTAGTAACCGACCTGCATCCGACCGAGAACGACCTGAACCCGAATTAAACCTGTTACTGTGGGCCCGACCTGCACCCGACTGAAACGAACCCGAGACTGACCTGGTAGATAACCGACATTACCGACTGAATCGACCCGAGATCCGATTTTACCCTACCTGTTTTGAACCCGACCTGTTAATTGAGCCGACTTGTTTTGAACCCGACCTGTTTTTGACCTGAACTGATATTGACCTGGCTTGATATTTACCTGACATGTAATTGAGGAAGTCTATGAATTAATGATTTGATGAATTTAAAGTGTTGATATAAAGTATTAAGTGTTGATAAATGTAAACTATTAATTTTTGTAATCAATTTAAAGTGTTAAATAATTTTTTTGATATATATACATATATAATCAATTAAAAATATAAAAAAAGAAGATTGGATTTAGATATTCATTTGACACTACTAAGTTTGAAATTTTGTTAAATAATTCAATATACTTAATACCAACTCATTCAATATATATTATTTGTCAAGTTAATAATAATTAACATAAATTAATTTTTAAGGACATATTATATTATGCTTCTATTTTTACACAAAAGATATAGCCATTTTAATTATCTTTTGGGTAAAGTACACCATAACTTGAATAAATTTGTCTTTTTTTCTTATTAACTTGACCAAATTTTATTGATTAACTTGACCAAAAATTATTGGGGAAGATTGGAATTTGGAAACTCTTTGTTGATTACTTGATAAGAACCAAATATAAGTAAACTTGGAAATGAATAAAACAGAATATTAAAACTTAAAAATGTATTACAACTTAGTAAACAATAAGAATGTACAAACTTACCAATGTACAACTGAAATTGGGAAATAAGATAATACTTAATTGATTATAACTTAAAGTTTTGTTTTGTGAAAACAACTTAGTAAACTTACAAATGTACAAACTTACCAATGTACAATTGAAAATGGGAAATAAGATGATACTGAATTGATTACAAATTTACAACTTAAAGTTTTGTTTTGTGAAATTTTAAGCTCTAAGATCTTATAGCAAAAGTTTTACGAGGCTAAATGCTTGACTTTGCTACCAGAAATTTCCTCATCGAGCTCTCAAAAGATCTAAATGCTACCATCAAGGGTAAATTATGAGTAACTTCTCAACTAAGAAACCAACATAATTTAACCAAGGGCAACTATTTAGATAAGAAAAAAAGAACTATAAGTCAACCAACAATCAGCAACAGCAGACAGCAAATTAGCAACAGCAGGCAGTAAATCAACAACAACAACAACCAGCAACAGGCATCAATCAATCCGCAACAACAACAACAGCAACAACAACTTAACTTCAACAACAAAAATAAGCATTAGGATAAAATAGACAACTTGAATTTAGCAACAACACCAACAACAACTTTAATTCAGCAACAACAGCAACAAAAATAAGAATTGGGATAAAATAGACAGCTTAAATTCAGTCCATACGCATTAATAGAAACAACATATAGATATAGGATAAAAAGACAGCTTAAACACGGTCCATATAAATTCAGTCCATAAGCATTAATAGAAACAGTTCATAAGCATTAATAGAAACAGTCTATAAATATAGTATAAAACAGATATGTTAAATTCAGTCCATATATATAGGATAAAACAGCTTAAAACAGACAACTTAAATTAACATACTAATTTAATTGTTTTACCTTAAATCGGAAGTGAATCTTCACAAAGATTGGAGATTGAAGAATCTTTCACCACAATAAGATAATCTTCATCATTTTCCTCCGGTTCAAAACCATACAACCAATTATGGGTTGTTACAAATATCTCAACATTTTTAGGCAAGAGTTTAGCCCTCAACTTGTTCAAAATTCGACCCCCCCCATGCTAAACGAAGATTCGGAAGCAACAAGAGTGATTGGAATGGCTAAAACATCTCTCGCCATGTGCGAAAGTACGGGAAAAGAAACAGTTTGTGCTTTCCAATACTCTAAAATATCAAACTCGACATCTTCAGTACAAGGAAGAAACGGCAAATTAATGTAGGAGTCAACATCAGATTTTCCACTCCTAGAAGCAGCTAAATTGACATCAAAATTCTAACATGGAATAAGATAAAGAGTTAATTAATAAACTGTAATTTCCAAAAAAAATTAATAAACTGTAAAAACAGAAACTTAAAGTGAACTTTAAGAAAATAAAAACTGACCTGAAATATGTTGGATTTTTTAAATGCTCGAGGCCAACTGGAACTTGAAACACTTGTACTTTGAGATGAGTTACTTTGGACAGAAGAATTAGAAGAAGAACAAAGTATAGATTTTGAATAATATATATATATATATATAAATTAACAAACTCATTGTAAACAACACTTACCCTCCTTTCAACCTCATCCTCAACATAGAGGACAACGTACAACTCCTTCAAAAGTTGTAATTTATATCGAAGATCAAGCAAAACAGCAAAATAAGAGAATCGTTGAGTGATCAGACCAATATTTCTCATATAATTCAAGCATTGGTCCCGCCATTGCAGAAATTCCCTTACAAGGATCATTGTGAGCATCACACAACAACTTCTCAATGACAACAACATTAGCCAAGTACAAGTTAGAAGTGGGATACTTAGATCCCGAGAAAAGAGTAGTAATTTTAAAAAATGGCTCAAGGAAATCACAGATTAATTGAACAGTTTCTCATTCATCCTCACTAATTATACCCAAGTCATTTTCCCTATTAATAAACAAGTTGATAGCTAATTTAGCATCAATTGCCCTACGAAGCATTAAGTAAGTAGAGTTCCATCGAGTAGGAACATCCAATATCAACTTACCACAAAAAGAAGAACCACAATCTTTAATAGCCAATTCAAAGCTACAAAGTCTAGCATCAGAAGAATCAATAAATTTAACTATTTCACGCAATTTAATAACAGAAGAGTCAATTACCTTCAAACCTTTTTGAACTATCAAGTTCAAAATATGGGCAGCACACCTTATATGAAAATATTTACCATTGCATGGAAGGGGAGAAATGGCATACAAATCATCTTTGAGTCGCTTAACCATTCTCTCATTTGCAGAAGCATTATCAAGAGTTATGGTAAAAGATTTTTTTTTCAAGACCCTACTTTTCTTTGACACCAATAGCCTCGCAGAACGGGATTTCCAGCCAATATACTCGGATTAAACCATTGAAACAGAATAGAGAACATGTATGTACAAATCAAAACAGAACATCCATGTATGTACAAATCAAAACAAGGCATATAAACATGTATGTACAAAGAAAAATAGAAGAGACAACATATATACAAAGCAACAGAAAGTCAATGATTTAATTCTTGTACGTGGCATTGTTAAACCAGTTCATGAGTTCCTTTAGAAACCTCCTTTGACACCAATAGCCTCGCAGAACGGAATGTCCAGCCAATATACTCGGATTAAACCATTGAAACAGAACATAGAACATGTATGTACAAATCAAAACAGAACAAACATGTATGTACAAATCAAAACAAGGCATTTAAACATAAACAAGGCATTTAAACATTTATCTACAAATCAAAACAGAATAGACAACAATTATGTACAAATCAAAACAGAACATACATGTTTCATTTGGGTCATTTTAAGTGTCTGGATGTTAAACAAGGCATTTAAACATATATGTACAAATCAAAACATTAAACCATGCATGTTAAACCGAAAGAGAACATCTAAAAACCAAATCAACAAAGATCTCTTCATTCTTCTGGAAGATCGAAGGCAATAAACCACAAACTAAACCCAGACGCGAAAGACTGAGAGTCTGAAAGAGATCAGAGATATACCTGAGAGGGAGAACACAGTTAACATAAATGATAACACAAACAAAATAAAAATACAAAAATCAAAAAAGAAAAGAAACTAAGACTGTTACTTACCCAATCTGAGAGATGAGACATATCAGAGAGAGTTCGAACAAATCTGAGTTTGAACAAATCTGAGATGAGAGATCGAAAAATGAACAATAGGATAACACTAAAATAATACAAATATTTTCGCAAATCACAACCAACCAGAACCCATAGTTTGAATCTGCGAGAGAAAAGGCTAAGACTTGGGAGACTGGAGTTTGAGAGAGAGACCAGAGATATACCTGAGAGATTAGAGAGATGAAACAGTTAGCAAAAATGATAAGTTAACACAAACAACAAAAATGCATAAATAAAAAAAAGAACTGAGAGTGTTACTTAACTTACTTACCCAATCTGATCCGAGTCTCAAATTCTGAGATATGAAACAGATGAGAGACTAAACGATGAAAATGGAGAGACTAAAAAACTAAACGGTGAAAACAGAGTCTCAAATTCTGTTATCAACCCTAAATCACAAGTCGCAACAAAAAACTCAGACGATGAAAGTCCAAAAATGTAAAAATGGAGAGACTGAGAGATCAGAGATGAAGTAGAGTCGAGACTATTGGAAATCTAAATGAGAGAATGGGAGATCAAAGATGAATCTTTGGATCAGAGAATCTGAAAGGTTGGATGAGAGACTGAGATCTGAGATGAAAGTCTGAGAGTGAGAGAGATAAAGCAAAACAGTACAACCCTTAAAATAAAACTAGGGTTTCCCGTTTCTGGTATAAAATGGTATTTATAATTAGGTTTAATTTTAAAATTAAATTATTTAATATGTAATATTTAATTAATATTTAATTTATAATTTTAATTTATAATTTTTAAATAAAAATCATAATTTAAACTATATTTAATTAAAACCCATAATTTAAATAAATATTTTAATAAATGTTTAAATTAAAATAATAATTTTAATATATTTAAATTAATCTAATATTTAATTAATAATAATTTTAGTATCTATACATTAATATTTAATTTAATTTTCAAATTATTGTAATTTTAATTATAATACATTTAATTAAAATTAAAAATAAATATATGGTTGGGTTATGACTTGTGAGGTTAGTTTAAGGGTTTGGGGTTTGGGGTAAACGTGTCAAGTTGAGTGTTTGAAGTCATGGAATTAGTTTAGGGATTAGGGGATTATGATTTCACTTTTATTATAAGTGATTGTAAGATTTATGGGTTGAGGTTTAGGGTTTAAGGGTAAACGTGTCAAGTTGAGTGTTTGGGGTTATAGGGATTAGTTTAGGGATTAGGGTTGTACTTTAATTATTAGTGATTGTAAGATTTAGGGGTTGACATTTGGGGTTTAAGGGTAAATATGTCAAGTTGAGTGTTTGGGGTTATGATATTAGTTTAGGGATTAGGCTTGCACTTTAATTATTAGTGATTGTAAGATTTAGGAATTGAGGTTTGGTGTTTAGGGGTAAATGTGTCAAGTTGAGTGTTTGAAGTTATGGGATTAGTTTTGGGATTAGGGGATTAGAATTGCACTTTAATTATAAGTGATGGTAAGATTTAGGGGTTGAGGTTTAGAGTTTAGGGTAAATGTGTCAAGTTGAGTGTTTGGGGTTAAGGGTATTAGTTTAGGGATTAGGCTTGCACTTTAATTATTAGTTATTGTAAGATTTAGGGATTAAGGTTTGGGGTTTTAGGGTATAAACAATACATGTTTCAAGTTGAGTGTTTGGAAATGAGGTAATGGGATTAGTTTAGGGATTAGGGGATTGGGCTTGCACTTTTAATTATTAGTGATTGTAAGATTTAGGGGTTGAGGTTTAGGGTTTATGGGTAAATGTGTCAAGTTGAGTGTTTGATGTTATGAGATTAATTTAGGGGATTCGAGGATTAGGCTTGCACTTTAGTTATTGGTTATTGTAAGATTTAGGGGTTGAGATTTGGGGTTTAGGGGTAAATGTGTCAAGTTGAGTGTTTGGGGTTGTAGGATTAGTTTAGGGATTAGAGGATTAGGCTTGCCCTAATTTTTGTTCATATTAGTCCCTAATTTTAACCGACTGAACCCCTATTTATTTCAAATTTTTCTAATCTAGTCTAATATTTATATTTTTGTTCATTATAGTCCCTAAAACTTTATTTTTAGCCTAAATTGACCCATATATATAATATATTTATATTTTTTGGTAGTTTAGTCGAATAATATTTTTGTTTATTCTAGCCCCTACAATTTAATTTTTTGTCAAAATTCCCCCATATTTATTTATATTTTTAGAAATTTAGTCCAATAATATTTTTGTATATTCTAGTAGCTAAATTTTAATTTTTAGTCTAAATTGACCCTATTCATTTTTGAAATTGGACAAATTTAAGTTTTAGTCCATAAACCAAAATTAGGGATCAATTTGATAATTTTTAGTCCAAATTTACCCTTATTCATTTCCCCATTTTTTTTAACCAATTGTTTTTTTAAATTAAAAATTTAAAATGAATGGGTGGGAGGGTGGGAAAGTACCCGCCCAAATTTTATTTTAATTTAATTAAGCCCTTAAGGTTTACTTTTAGGTTTTATTTTAATTTAATTGAGTCCCAATTTAGGTTAATTTTTGTCCATGTTAATACCTAAAATTTTATTTTTAACCAAAATTAACCCCTATTTATTTTATATTTTTGTAATTTAGTCCAATATTTTTAATATGATGATATTTTTGTTCAAGTTAGTCCCTAAAATTTATCTTTTCATCAAAATTGACCCTTATTTATTTTTAATTTTTGTAATTTACTCCAATATTTTAAATAACAATGATATTTTTGTTCATTCTAGTGCCTAATATTTATTTTTAACGTGATTCGTGTTTGTGAAATGACCCAATCAAAGTCTATCGACTATTGTACCAAACTCAAACCTAATATGAATTCGAAACCCGAATTAACCCGACCTGAAATGAAACCGACTTAAAATTACCCGACTTGAAATGAACCCGAACTGAAATTGAACCGACCTGAAATGAACCCGACCTGAAGTCTACCCGAGCCCGAATTAACCCGTCAATTAATTGATTCGGACCCGAACCGTTTTGACCCGACTTGAAATGAACCCGGCCCGAAATGAACCCGACCTGAAACTGACCCGCACCCGACCCGAATCGAGTCGAAACATCAAATCAACCTGAAATGACCTGTATCTAATTTGACCCAACCTGACAAGACCCGACCTGAAACTCATCTGATTATCTGTTTTTACATCCCTAATCCAGATTTTGATGCACCAAATACAAGCGGTTTTAGGAGATACTGATCTGTCCTCTCTGATTCAACACCGAGGTTGACAATATCCACCTCAATGTCAGTTTCCAAGACAGATATGCTTGAATGCTTGAAGAGGGTTTCAGCTCAAGAACACGTAAACGATATGAGAATTCCCCATACTTAACTGTAACAACATCTTGAGAAAGGGTAGCATGTTGACGAAGGCTTGTTTCAAGGATAGCCTTGTGATTTGGTAAGTCAGAAAAGCCAATTCCATCAGGTTGAAGTTTAGCATATGTACCTTTTGGAAGTCGAACATAACGAACCTCAACCAAGGGAACCTTTGGAGTGTCCACAGGGAACAAATTACTCCATACATGGGGTGGAACCACGACAGAACCTTCATCTGCAGTGAATTCCAAAACACCCGAGTGGTCCTATTGTTTTCCTTTTCGCCATCTTCAGTATCTGAAGAACCCTCTTGATGAACCATCGACAACTGAAAGTACATAGGTCCCTTATCAAATGCACCTTGATCAGACAATTCTGTGAAACAGGATGGTGGCAATTTGATCTTATCTCCACTACCCTGAAAAAGTACAGCTTCTAAGATTTTATAAAACACTATTCCTCTTCCCACAAGTAAACTTCCTTCCATTTGCTGTTCAGCCTGATCAGGATAAAGAAAGAAAAATATTAGAAATGGCATTACTAAATATACCAAGAAATGTCATAATCCAAATTATTGAACTCATTTTTAAAGCATCTATGCAAGCACTAAGAGATGTCATAACGCAAAATAATTTATCTCATGTTTAAATCATCTGTGCAAGCTTTCTATATTACACGAACTGAACCATCATTTAATCATTATAAGAGTTCATACCTAAACCATGGTAGATCAAAATATATAAACAGAATAGTTAAGTCAAGGTATGTTTGAGAATTAAAACTTAAAATCTTCCAAAAATGTCATAATCCAAATTAGGGTTCATGGAGAGGACGAATATCTTTACATGGTACAAAGAAGGCCGAAGCCTATGAATAAGGATAGGGGTTGCAAATACTAGAACCCGAACCCAGACCTATAGAATGCCACATATTACTGTTAGGGGTGGTTGCACAAACCAAATGAGGTAAACCCTGGTTCTGGAATGATGAAGATTACCCCTTACTATTGTGTAGAGAAAGAATTATGCGCTTTCATATTCTTTTTTCCCCAAAATCAACAAGTATTCAGTTGCAACATTCTTTACACCCTAAAAAATTGATAAAGATTCTTCTATTTCACACCCAAGTTTCTAGCTATTTCAAGTAGAGCATCGCTTGCCGTATCGAAATTTGGATGTGAATCCAAATAATATATATGGTTTCAATAAAGCTAAATTAGCCAAATAAATCAACAACTTCCCCGATAAAATACTTCCCATATATTTGTCTAACAGTGACGGTAAAATTTAATTTCAGACTTAAAAAGAATTAGCCAAAATTCGATTGACGGATCAAAAAATAGATATTAAGAAAAACAAATAAAATGAAATGAGAACCGGAAAGAAAAGATCGGGGGTTATAATTGTACCTTGAGCTGAGCTTCAATGGCATCAAGCCTTCTGGATCTTTGAGCAGCTTCAATGGCATCTCGTTGTTTCTTAGCCTTCTGGATCACCCCTCCCCTCCCCGAATTCCCACGACACCACCTCCTCCTGAACTGGATTTCTCAAATTTGGTATTCCATGTGCGTTATGCATCCTATTTTCCAATTGTAATTCATTTTCTAAAACCTGTTGAAACTATGGAGTATAAACAAATTGGATTATCATAAATGATGGAAAAATCTCTATTTGAAATGTAGAGACTTGGAAAAGAAAATGGTGAAAGGGCTCATAGTGGTGATTTGCTTTCATCGACTAGTGGGTCTTAAGACTTAAATTTACGGTTTTTCAGGTGATGCATAAGGGTAAAGTGGTGTAGGAGGAGAAAGAGTAGTGTAGATGAATCTGCCATTGTTGCAGAGCTCACACTCTTCGCTGACGGCCATGGTAGTTTGAGAAGAAGATGATGGTCCATTTTAAGAGAAAAGGTAGGATTTTTAATATCAATGGGTATTCGGTAAGATTGTGGGGGTGCTTTTGTCGTACGTAAATGAAGTCATCGTTGCAAGTTTCACTCGTCGACGGCAGCCATGGTGGTTTGAAAAGAAACATCCGTCGATGGTAATTTGAGAAGAAGAACTCACTTTGACATTTTCTTTTAGTGTTTTTCTTTTTTTAAACGTGAAATTTCAAAATATAAAATATATATTATTAATATGTGACATGGATTTAAAAAAAAATATTTTATAAGGCCAAATCATAACGGATGAGACTGAAAATATTTTAGGGTAAACTACATCAGTAGTCACCAAACTATGTTTTCTTTCTTATTTTGGTCACCGAATTATTTCTTTTGGCAAAAACATCACTAACGTTATGTTTCCTTCCTATTTTGGTCACCGAACTATTTTTTTGGCAAAAACATCACTAAAGTTATGTTTCCTTCCTATTTTGATCACCGGCTGTTTTGCTGACGTGGAATTTTATTTTATTTTTTAATTTTTCATGTCATTTCCTCTCTCTCCTCGTAAGCAATATATGTTATTTTATAATATTTTTATTCAAACTAACAGGATGGTGACACGTGTCACTGCCTATTAATAGAATAAAAGGAATGAAAAATCAAGCCTCTTATGCAGCCAGAGAGATTCGACTAATAAGCAGTTACACGTGTCACCATCTCTCTGGTTGCATAAAGGGCTTGATTTTTCATTCCTTTTATTCCACTAATAAGCAGTGACACGTGTCACCATCCTATTAGTTGAAATAAAATATTATAAAATAACATATATTGCTTACGATGAGAGATAAGAAATGACATGGAAAATAAAAAATAAAAAATAAAATTCTACGTCGGCAAAACCGTTAAGTTTTTAACAGCCGGTGACCAAAATAGGAAGTAAACATAACGTTAGTGATGTTTTTGCCAAAAAAAATAGTTCAGTGACCAAAATAGGAAAGAAACTATAGTTCGGTGACTACTAGTGCAGTTTATCCAAAAATTTAATATATAAAGTTTAGTTATTAAATTAAAAAATTTTAAAGTTGAGTGATCAAAATAAGAGTGAGAATATAATTCAGTGATGATTTGTGTATTTTACCCTAAATATAGGGATGGCAAAAAAATTTGAAACTGGCAGGTTTTGACCTGACCCAATCTAGTAGGGTCGAATTTTTTTTGAATTTTTAATTTTCAGGTCGGGTCGAGTTCGTATTTATGGTGAAAATTCCCCGACTCGCTTCGACCTGATTTATTTATAAACATATATTTATATTTTATATATTATATTTAATTTTTTATTAATTTTTTGGGTCGAGTCGATTTAATCGGGGTTTTGTTAAAATTTTAGGATCGAATCGGGTCGGATCGAGTCAGGTCAAAAATAAAGAAATATGAAACTCGGATCAAATCATGTCAAAATTTTAAATTTTCAAATTAAATTTGAGTCGGCAAAAAACCTTATCCGACCCGCCCGTTGCAATCCCTATTTATAAAGGAGTTGTAGAGTGGGATTTGGATTGTGTCGGGATTTCAAGCAAGGTATAACAGAAGCGTAAAACTGATTGTTTTTTTTTTTCGGCTTCTATATGAGTTCGAGAAAGGTCTGGGCCTTTCTACCGAATAAATGGGCCAGGTCTATACACTTTGAAAATTCCGCGATAAATAATTAATTGTTTAAAGTACAACTACCAGAATTAATATTTATAAATACGAAATTGAATAACTCAAATTAAATAAAATTAGCACTTAAAGAATGGTTTCAATGATAAAAAATTATATGCTTTATTTAGATAATTTGGGTTTGAACAGTTTAATCTGCACATATTTATTATATTTGGCAGGAAAAGAATAAAAGATCGCAAGAACTTTTTTCTTAAAGAATTATAAAATCGTTTTTGCTTTCAATTCTAATGCATATAGCCGTAGGAATTGAATATAGAGTTAGTTGTATGTGACTGTACAATATGGTTGATATTTTGTAGCAAGGATTATCTTACTTATTTTTGAATGAAAGAAAACAAAAAGTTGAAATTGAAAAAATAAAAGATTGTGAAAAAGTAAAGTTGCATTGGGATTGAATTGTGTTGAGTGTTTGGAGATCAAAGGTTAGAAATGAACAAGGGGGCACGCACGGAGCAAAAAAGACATCTACCATAACGCCAATGCTTGCACAAACTCATAGAGTTCACTATAACTTTCTAAACAATCAAACATCTCAGGCTATATTTAAAGTTCTTCACTTACAATTAATCATGCCACTTCACTAAATGGGGTCATACAGAATCTACAATGCAAAAACTACCCTCAGCAACTCTGTTCTACCATGAACCAAGTGTAGACATGTCAATTATGATCCGAACCCAACTCAACTTGATTTAACTATAAAAAAAGCCAACAACTAGAACCCACCTTGCTCGGACCAAAAATGATCCAGACTCACAGTGATCCAAGCTCGAAATGATCCAAAAACTTTAAAACTCCAATTACAAGGGCATGCAAGTAGGAAAAACAGCAGGCTTTATCAGTCGCAAGGCAATTGTAAGGGAACCGCAACTAAAGTGTCTTCTAAAATAAATCTACTAGTGGAATCCCCCCCCCCCCACCAACATATGCTTCTATAATACAAAGGAATAAGTAAAGAGTCGACGTTCGAGAAGGCCTACGCTTCCACAATCGGGAGCGAGTGAAGGAGTACAGGTTTGTCTCTGACCAGATATGTTCAATCTTTTTTAAATTGTTTCATACATTAAGAAGATCATATGTTTATATCATGTCCGAAATAAAACATGCAGCCTACTTAACCAACCTAAATTGCCACTATCTACCAATCATACAACCAAAATCAGCAATGTTGTTAGTATGTAAAGCATGCAATCAGAAGAAGAAAACAAGTGAGTTATTTAACCAAAACAAGGGGGAAAAATACCAGGACAGCTATGGGCAAACTCTAAACACAGCAAATGAAGAAATTAATCTTTATAAAAATTATAAATAAAACCAATAAAATGTAAAACCAAACACTAGTTTAAAAAAAGTCCATTACATTTATAAAAAGTAACAATCTTTATAAAGCAATAATAGTGCTATTAAAATAGACATTTTAACACATCAAAAAAATGCCCAGAGTGGGTGGGTCATAGGCAACAGATTTAGTTACCCTTTTCCCTAAATGAGCAGCCTTCGGTAAGCCTAGCTTTACCACCAGTAGGTTGGCATAGAACTGTCTGGCAATTGCCACACACCACCACCGTTTGAGAGTGGCTAAATACAGTTGTTCTGCACAAAAAGAAAAAAGTGTAAACTCAGAATTCAAGATACGAAATACAACTTAAGACGGTAAATCTAAAATATCTAAAATACAATGTAAACGTACATGTTAAAGCAGCCTTGACATTTAACATCCTTTGGAAGAGAGAAAAAAACAGAAAGAAAAAAGAAAAACGTTATTCCACCGTATAGACTAAATCGTTGATGTGAAATTGAAGATAGAACGGTCAGATATCTTACCATGAAGAAGGAATTGGGAGACTGAACGAGGCGCTTGAGTTTGTGCTTCTTCTTCTCAAGCTCTGCTGGAGGATTCAACAAATCAACATCGTTTTGGAGAACCTGAAATCATAACAAAACACAAACAAGATGAACAGCCCAAATCCAGATGTTATTGGTTTAAACATGAGAAAAATACAATGACTTAACGAGGAATGAATAGCAGGAAATGGCGAAGGTTAAGTGAAAGATGAAAAGGATGAAGGGGGATTTACCATGTTTGCAAGTGCTGAGGATGCGGCGTTGGGGCTTCGAAATTGAAGCTGCGGAGTTAGAAGCTTTTCAAAGACGAAGATTTTAGGGTATAGGAGTGTTTTTATTTTCTATATTTATATATTCTTGGTCAAATTTTGTTAATAGTCCCCGTACTGTGTATAAGTTGTTTTTTTTTTAACGAAAGATCACTGGCATTCAAACAACATAAACATACAAACATGGAGGAATCAACACCGAGAATATATGAGTAAAGAAAAGAAACATAACGACATGAACAACAATACAAAAACAAGTAAAATACAGGAAATACAAAACTATAACACAAAAGAAAACAACAAACGGGAACCAAAAGGGTCTGAGGCAGCAATGGAGCACAAAGGCGAGAAAAACAACAGAGCGAAGTCGAGGAGAAAAAAGTCAGCAAATCCCAATTCTTCAGCTGTATGTCAAATATGTTTTCACAGAAGCACGATTACCTAAGGAAACGGGAGCCGAAAGGGTCCGAGACAACAATAGAGCACAAAGGCAAGAAAAACAACGGAGCAAAGTCAAGGAGAAAAAAGTCAGCAGATCCAAATTCTTCAACTGTATGTCAAATCTGTATTCACAAAAGTATGGTTACCTGAGGAAAGTTGCAGAGAGAAAGCTCTCGACGACACTGTGCCAAGAAATGAAGAAATGCGATGTCAAATGAGCTGAGGGGAAAAAGCGGTACCGGAAAACCAACCCAAACGCTCTTCCACTGATGAGACGCGAACACCCTACGTCACCACCGTACCGAAATCGAAAGGAGGCGCCAAAAAGATCAACAAAGACAGAAAGCGGCTGAAGATGAAAAACTCAAAAGAGATCAAAATCGTCCCTTTCAGATCTTCCACGACCTCTGCTTACAAAGGGTCGAGCCACCTTCTCACAAAATGGGTCTAGCTCGGACCATAGCCGTCGGTGAATCGTCGTTCTCAACGAACAAATCACCTAAAACAAAAAAAGATCAACAAAAAAAAAAATCGACCACCAAAAAACAGAGAACAAAAAAAGGGTGGGAAGCCAGCTACCAACAAAAGTTTGGGGTAAGAGAGAGGTGGAGTGGTTTTGAGAGCGTTAGAGTTTTTTTTTTTTAAGTGAAAAAAAATTACATTCAAGACTAAATTATAGATAATATGTTGATTTAATCTCTACGATTTAATTTGATCAATTTCAGTACATATATTTTTCAAATTTAGAAAATTCAGTCATGAACCAAACAATATATAGATAACATGACTAAATTATAGAAACACCAAATTAGAAAACATATATTAATATTTCTGATTATATGTTTAGTAACAAACATGTCACTCTTTTTCTTAAAGTAACAATTCAGTTACTCAATTGTAGGTTCAAAAACAAACATGTCACTTTTCTTCTAAAAGTAATAATTCAGTCACTCAATTATAGGTTTAGGAACAAATATGCCACTGAATTAAAATTTTGTAACAAACATGTCGTTTTGTCATTAAAGTTGAAGCAAGGGTTTGGTATAATAACAATTCCAGTCCCTAAAATTTATGCATTCTATCAATTTGGTTATAATTCAAAATAATGCAATAAACTTAAGCCTTTACATTAAAAAATTCAATTAGTAAAGTAATTGTGTCTACTAGCAAGCATCGTTAAGGTCATAATGAGTCAATTCTATTAGTATGTCAGTTGTGCAATAGTGAAGTGACTGTGTCTGTTGAGCTATTACATCTGTTGACTATCAGACGGATGAACAATAGCATAGAGTGTAGTTAGTGGTCGGGGTGTGTGTCATAATGGCACAATGTCGAATTTTTTAAATATGAAAAGTTGCGTTTATTCAATAACTTCGAATTGGAACCAAAATAATTAAATGCATAAATTTTGGGACTACAATTATTATTATTATATCAAGACAAAATAATATATTTTTATAAATTTTCTAGATGTATTAGTTGTATTTATCGGGAAAGCAGCAAATTGTTACAAGAAACATATATCATCCAAAGAATAAGGGTTAACCATGGTTGATCCTCTAACCTATACAAAGTTGTCTATTAACTATAGCATTTCTATCTATATGGTGTCTATACAGCCGTATTCCAATCATGTTTTTCAAATGATCAAAAAGAATATCACTGGGTCGTCGAACACCCCAAAAATTTGAGCATTACGTTTTTCCCATATGCAGTATAAATATCCTGTCCAGGCCATCTTCAAGACTAAAAAAATGAGTGAATTACCCCTCCAAGTATCAAATGCCCATTGCATATTCTCTTTCCAAGTTCGCTCGCAGTATCGCATACCACAAACAGTATATATTTTCTTCAACAAATCGTTGGAGTAACAGTATGGCGAGAATAGATGATATATTCTTTTCATGGCATTTTCCCATAGCACACAAGTACCATTAGTAACCACACCCCAATGCAAGAGCTTATCCTTTGTAGGGACTTTATCCAAGATTATCATCCACGAAGCAATAGAATATTTTGGAATGTGCTTAGAAAACCAAATTATTTTGTGCCAATGTACCTTATTGTGGGTGTTTCAGACGTTATCATACATTTATCTAGTATTCATTATGCTCGACGGACTAATCGCAAATAATTTTTAGCTGTGGATCTCAATTTGAGCAGCTTTTTGAGAGTTCAACTGAAGTGAGATTTGACTTCAACATGCCAGAAATTAACCCCCTTCCTAAAATTTTAATTGAGTGAAATATTGTTCTTAAATTTATATTTAAACAATTAAATTATTATTTTTTAATAGTAAATTATTATTTTTTTTAAAAAATAATATATTTACTTTTAAACATATAATTAAACGACCTCTAATATATTTTATCTGACATCAGAAAGAAAGAAATGATCGAGAGAATAGAACTGGTTGCAAAGGCAAATAAAGAAAGTAAGACCCGCGGGTGACAACTAAAAAGGGCCCCTCCAGGTAAGCTTAGCGATAAGTTACGTTTTTAGCAGATAATCCAAAAAACCTCAACTGAAGCCCAAAAGGGGTTTTAGAAATAGCTTCACTCTGTTGTCTAGTCTTCATCTTTGTCTTCGCATGTACGAGTTTTACTACACAAATAGTTTGGCAGGTAAAAAAATCTAGCCTTTTCTTCTTCTTTTAGGTTATCTTGTGATTTTGTTGTTATATTTTCTGATATTCTCTTGTTTGGTAGCTTAGAAAATCTGGGAAAGTGGGGAGGCAAAAAAAAAACCTTTTCAATCCTATTTATGGGCTACAACAACAATCGGAACTCAGAGATAATTTTGTAGGAAATTGGACTTGAGAACTTGAAATTTGCTCGTATATTCACGAAATGCAGGCTAAAGTGATATTATAATCAATTCGACCAAAGAGATAAATCTATGAACATGGATTTAAAAAACGTCTGCAGCCGCATTTTCGGTCACGTCGCGTTTATAGCTGTTGCGGACATAACGGATGCTATTGCGGTCACTGCGGGTGTCGCAATCGTGATTTTTTTTTAAAAATTCTCACATCTTATTGTAAAATATAATAATTATAAATATAAATATAAACAAACGACTAAATCAGCCTGAATTCTTACTCGGGAATACCAAATTCTTCCAAGGCACTAAGAACGTTGAATTATTCTAAGCGGAAGCAAATTATAGAGAAGACAACTCAAGAACAAAGAAAAAAAAAGCCAAGAATACTCAAAAACAACACGGAGAGTTTTAGAGTGAATGTCTTAATTACTCATGAGATGAATGATACAAATGAGGTAGGGAAGGCCTCTATTTATAGTTGAGTCCCCTACATCTGATGGTCCCTGATGATTTACATCGATGGTTATGATCGAAGCCCACCAACCACAATAGAATATTCCCTAGAATATATCTGCTATCTAAGGAAACAAATCCTCTGTTTACATGAAAAGTTTACATAGGTCAAAATGGTTGTCTTCTAAAATCCTCCACAGATCGTGCTAAGTCTAGTGGTCATTTTAGGCTCAAAATCTCCGTTAGAACCTCTTGGATAACCATGCGTGCATGTGACTCGGACTCGAACTGACGGTCCATGACAATATGGTCAAGTATTGTTCACTTTGATTATAGAGTTAAAGAGTTTAATGGTTTCCTACTAAGTCTCACAAATATGAGCCGTCTTTATTATGTTAAGAGGTACATACATATAAATGGTGTAGAATGAAATAAACTTTCCTGGTGTAGTATCATAAACAACTGCAAATGGTTCTTTTAACTCAAAATATAATTATTCAAAAAAACTCAAAATATAAATATATTTTTTAAAACAAATGTATTTTAATTAGTTAGTAATTTCTATTATAATTAATATATTTTTTTAGAAAAATAATATAATTGTCTTAAAGTACGATTTAAAATAAAGGCTTAATAACCAAATATGTGTTCAAACTATACACGTGGTTCATTTTGGGTGCCTAACCTATTTTTCGCTCTAAATATATGCCTAAAGTTTCATTTCGATCATTTTAAGTATCTGACTATTAAAAAACGTTGGCCAATTAAAATGTGATACATGACATGTTTTAATATATATTCTAATAATGTTTCAAATTAGCAAATTGGGGTAGTGGTCGCTGGTTACAGCTTCAATGGTGGCTTTTAAAGCAAGGTTCAAATTCCAGGGATGGATACCAAAAGTTGTTTTCTTTTTCTTTTTAATTTTAAGGACTAGTTTAGAATAAGAGTCATAGTTTGAAGACTTCTTGTGCAATTAGCTCTAAAACATTCAAAAATCAAGTTTAAAAAAACATCAATTTTAGGGACTAACTATTATTTATCAAAATTTTGACGATAATGTAAATAGAGTTGACTAACCGAAAAAAATGGATATTACGTGTATTTCTTTAGCCCAAACTTTTCAAGTCCACTGAGGCCCAAATAGTTCTCAAAATATAGTTCATGTCCAATATTTGTTTCAATTTTCCCCACCATCTCAGTATGAAACTTGATAGTTTTACTTTATGTTGCACGGATACGGATATGGGTAGAGGGACGGATACAGAAAGGAGAAACAATAATTTCCAAAATTATAAGGTACGAGTACTATAGAGGTACGATAAATGTAAACAAAAATCAATACATATAATCATAAAAATTAAAATTCATAGTAAATTAGAAAATCTAATGATTTTCATGGATTAAAATGAAGTCCAAGTTAAATTCTCATTAGTTGTCGTGGTCTCTCCTTCAATTAAAATCTAATGATTTTGTGATTCCTTAAAAAGATATTAACAAAAAATTATAATTTCTTATCTATTTTTTAAAATATAGTCTTGTTGCACTTAATAATTTTTTTCAAATTTTTTATTTAAAAATACTTTAAATCAAATAATATTGTAAAGCTATGAAAATTAGTTTATTAAAATAAAATACTTTATATCCTAGTTTTGCGTTTCTTATTTCCTTTTTTGTCAACCACTTCCCTTCAGTTTAATATAAACAAAACGGTATAGTTTTAGGGTTCTATGAAAACGTTATCGTAAAGGTTAAAACCCCATTTATAGCTACCGTTTTTATTCGTTCTTCTTCCTTGACTATTGTTTCTTCATATTCTTTCTACGATTGTTTCTTTTGCTGCAGTTCTCAGTTGCGTTCCAACTCAAGATTTTAACACTTTGGGTACACACATTTAGTAAAAAACGTCGTCCCTGAAACGTCCCATCTAATCTCCCAACCATGAATTTAAAAAGCGTTCTCGGCTGCGTTTTTTGTAGCGTCACGTTTATCGCAGTTTCAGACATAACAAATGCTATTACGGTCACTATGGGTGTAGCGGTCGTGAATTTTTTTAAAATTCGCATATCTTATAAAATATAATAATTATAAATATAAATATATAAAATCACTTTTCATGATGTTTAGAATACTTTCTAACACTTATAAACTTGTAATAGTATGATAACATAATTTTACAATCATTAAAGGATTAAATTAAACGAAAAAGTAAAGTTTACTCTATAAATTTAGATAAAATCAAAGACTAAAATACCAAATCTAAATGGTGACGATTGACATGGCTGAAATAAATAAAAATAAATTTAATTTTTGAAAAATAATAAAACTATAACAATAAACAATTAATAGTAATAATAAAAAATAATACTATATAAGTAATTGAAATAATTATAATAAAATAAAATTTTAATGATAATAAGTGTACAACATAATATATAATGTATAATGAGTATATAAGTTTACAGTATTATATTTATTAAATATAATAAATATATTTTTAACCGAAAATATAATAAATGTACAATATAATATAAATAATAATTATAATATTCAAGTAGTGGAGAAATTAGTGTCTGTTTCCAAGATGCATTTAATTATTTCCTTTTTAGTTTTTTTAGGTAGTGTAGTGTTGGTTTCTAAAACTCATTTAATTTATTTCCGTTGGTGTTTGTATTTTGTCTTGAATCAAGGCTATTGATGGATATATTCTTTTTAATAATAAAATTAACTTTTACCATTTAAACACTAAAAATGTCTTTCTACTTCTTTTCACTTTCCAGAATCATTCTCTTTTTTTCTTTTTTATCTTTGCAACTTCATCGCATCGCTTTCATACAATCATTCGAAGGATCATTCGGATCTGGTGGACGACGCTTGGATCGACGATAATAGCAGGAAATACCACTTGAAATCGTCTTTTGAAGATTATCTATTTTTTCTTTTTTTTGAGAAAATATCTGTATTTTTTCTCTATTGATCGTTAACAGAATAATAATGGGAATAACGGTCTGTCATGGCCGCAATCGGACGTTACCCATTAAATCGTGGCCGCAATCTGCCATTTTTGGTGTGAATCTGATTCCCAGGGCGATTTTCGGCGACATCGGTTTCGAACGTCAGCAAAACACTTTATAACAGCCGCGATCGCGATTGTAGACCATTTTTTAAAACCCTGATTTGGTGCTTAATTAATCTTTAATTCTGAGGTCAGTCAAAGATTTTATGTAAGTATATATAGATGAATTGTATTTTAGCTCTTATAATTGAAAATGCCTTTTTGTGATTTTCAAGCTAAAGATTTATTGCGAATTCAGTTTGAGCAACTTCACAAGATTTAGATATGTGAAGACCAGGGATTTAAATCTCGGTCGCGGTCGCTTCGTAGTTATTGCGGTTGCGGAATAACAGAGGCTATTGCGGTAATAAAAAGTTAGTGTTTTCAGTTAGAGTGTTTTCCAACACTTATTATAAAATATATTAATTATAATTATAATCATAAAAAGTTACTTTAATGGTTTTTAGAGTGTTTTCCAACAAACATTTATAAACTTAGATTACTAGAATTAAAGGACTACATTGAACAAAAAATAAAGTTTACACTCTAAATTTGGAAAAATTCAAGGACTGAAATAACATAGATAAAAAGTGGCATGAGTGAAATAGAAATTAGCCTATACCCTTAAAAACACGTTGGCATCTCATAATTTAACCTTTTATTTATGGGGTCAAACCCTAGCCGTCAATTTCAATTAGAAATCCTTAATGGGCTCTTTTTTTTATCAAATTAATGGGCTCTCTTATTATCCTTTTCTAATTGGATTCTCATAACCGAAAGGGTTTTTTTAATAATAGGTGCCAAAAGTATGCCTTTTTGTAACTTTAGGCGCCTAAAGTATTTTTTTTTTGTAAAAATAGGTGCCCAAAGTTTCAAAAATTATAATTTTAGGTGCTTGACCGTTAATGGGTGTTAATTTTTTAACCAATCAATGCTTGACATGTGACATATTTAATTTTTTTCCAAAATTAAAAAACTTTTAGTTTTTCAAAAAATCCCGAAATTTTACAATTTTTACGAAACAATCCCCAAGTCCCTAAAATTACCCAAACTTAAACCCCCAAATTGTTGCCGATTTTGACGTCGATCCCCATCCCTGAGCATACCGATTTGGTCGCCGGACCAAAGCGATCATTTCCCCAACACGGCGTCACTGGAAACCGCGAACGGCGTGCGAACGTCGAAAGCGAAATCGACGTCCGGCTGGCACGCCGTTTGCGGTTTCCAGTGACGCCGTGTTGGGGAAATGATCACCTTGTTCCGATGATCAAGCCGGTGTGCTCAAGGGCGGCGATCGACAACGAAAGCAGTGACGATTTGGGTAATTTTAGGGATTTGGGGACTGTTTTGTAATTTTTTTAAAATTTTAGGATTTTTTGAAAAATAGAAAATTTTGGGTATTTTTCTTTAAAAAATAAAAAATAAATTAAATACGCCACATCTCAAGCATTGGTTGGTTAAAATTTTTTTAACACCCATTAACGGTCAAACGCCTAAAATTATAACTTTTTAAACTTTGAGCACTTATTTTTACAAAAAAAATACTTTAAACACCTAAAATTCAAAAAAGGCATACTTTGAGCACCTATTTTTTAAGGGTAATCTACATTGGAGGTTCTTCTGTTTGAGATGTGTTCTATTTTAGTCACTCGATTTGAAAAAAATATTATAATGACTACTTACGTTTTTGATCTGTTTTATTTTGGTCACTGTGCCGTTAACGCCCGTTAGTTTGATGATGTGGCACGTTAGTCAAAAGAGTTAATCTTTAATTTGACCCCTGAACTTTAGATAAGATATTTATTTGACCCCTAAACTCTCTTAACCTCACTTTTAGCCTACAATGTCGTTGCTCTGACCACATTCTTTGATGGGTGATGACTCCAACCACCTTTATCTCCTTCTCCTTTCCTCCTCCTTTTGTCTGATCGTTAATACCTTGTGCCATGGGTGAGCCTTAATCTGAGGGAATTGGAACCCTGTATAGTTCGGGTTCATGCACTTAATTTCCTCTCGTGTTGGAGTACCCAATACCTAGAAAATAGTGGTTAGCCATAACGGTTCACTCATAGCAATGACATCTCAAGGGAGAAAAATTTGTAACTGTTTTGGCTGACCATTTCTACCACCAATAGTTGTCACAATTATATGCCCTGTCTCTGTTCCATTACCATCCACAAATGTTGCTTCCATTTCCTACAAATTTAAGATGATCCATGAGTAGCAGTTGCTTTTTTTCAATGAAATTAGTTGCAAATGCAGTGGTGTTAAAGTAATCAAATAGACAAAAACAATGCAAAAGCAGGGAACCATAATGGTAAAGAAACAGTCAAACAAAGGAATGCTCACTTTGTGGTCTTTAATTTTCATATCGTTCATCTCCTCAGGTAACTTGTCAACACCAGCAGCACTAGATTCTCTTAAATCAGATGTAGGCGTCATGCCCACGGACGCCATCTGTAGCAAAAAGATTGTCCTACTCCTACTCCTACTCATATTTCCTTCTCTTCAAAAGCCAACCATTTATCTACAACACAAAAAGGGGTAAGAAAGATGTTAATAATTTATCTACAACTCAAAAAGGGGAAAGAAAGATGTTAATAAACTCGCTGAGGTGTTACTGTTAACAATTTTCATCATTTTCTACAGCTTATATTAACTGCAAACAACCTTACATTATAAACAGTCAAGGGAAACTAAATTCTTTAAACAAATAAAGCAGTTCAAAGCTTGGCAGAAAAACCAAAAAAATAAAAATTTCAACAGATACTCTTTATTTTGAAAAGGAAACTAACACAGATTTCAGTTAATCAAAGCACAAATAATTAAAATGTTCTTC
Source organism: Hibiscus mutabilis (assembly GCA_019671005.1). Lineage (NCBI taxonomy): Eukaryota > Viridiplantae > Streptophyta > Magnoliopsida > Malvales > Malvaceae > Hibiscus > Hibiscus mutabilis. Next base: position 47,734,023 of record CM033731.1, read on the forward strand.
AAGCTAACCCAGTTTAACAAACTAAAAGACCTCAATAAAAGCTATAAAATGATTTGGCAATTTCATAAATTAAAAGCACATATTGACAACGTTTCTGGGGTTGATTTCTAGGTATGAATACGTTTCATCATCAAGGACTTAACAAGCAAATTTACATCAGCAACAAAGAAAATTATTTCCACTTACATACTTACTGAATTCCTAAAAATGCAGGAAGAAATATAGATAATTTAAGCCTCATCTTTCAATCACCTCCTCAACAATAATCAAAAGTAAAATTTGTTCTTAAAAAGTTACCAAAAAAAGATCTCGAAGGTAAAATTCAAGCAGTGAAGTTTGAGGTGGTCGGAGCCGTCACCCACTAAAGAAGGTGGTCGGAGCAGCGACATTGTGGGCTAAAAGTTAGGTTGAGAGAGTTTAAGGGTCAAATAAATATTTTTCTAAAGTTTAGGGGTCAAATTAGAAATTAACCATTTTGACTAACATGACACACCATCAAACTAATAGGTGTTAACGACACAGTGACCAAAATAAAACATATTAAAAATGTAAGTGGCCATTATAATCTTTTTTCAAATCAAGTGACCAAAACATAACACATCCCAAACAAAAGGGACATCTGGTGTAGATTACCCATTTTATTAATAACAAAACCTAAATGCCTCTTTATTCTTCGTTTTCTCTTTGGCTTTCAAACCCTAAAAGGGTTGTTTTCACGCCGTCGTTATCAGACCAGCATCTAGAGCCGAGCGATTTCACCTCTTGTCGTCGGCGCGCCGTCAATCCCCTCTCCTCAACGTCGACCAATCCTCTTCCTGTAAGTCTCATCAGCCCGCCTCCCTTTACACTCTCACGCTCACCCTTATCGCCCGCCCTTTTTTGAAACCCTGTCTATGAAAACAATTTTCCTCTGGTTCTTAGTTAGATATCTGGGTTTTGTTAGCATTTTGTTAGCTTCACTATTTGATTGTTGAACAACAATTTGGGATTAATTCATAATGGTTACTATTGACCTTGCTTAAAATTTGCATGTAGGAAATTGAAGAACATGGCAAGCATGATATCTACTGCAAGTCTTGGCTACCTATCTTTCAAGAGAACCAACAGGTCCAACAATGGTGCTGGTGTTGAGATTGGGGCAACTTCATCATGTAGAGTAAAAGCGATGCAAGTGGAGAAACCATTAGAGGAGCTTTACAGTGTGAGGGTCGAAAGGAAAGTGTCGAAAGAGCGATTAACAGAGCTCGGGATTTCAAGATGGTCGTTATGGAAGACAGGAAAGTGTAAATTGCCATGGGACTGGCAAATTGATCAGCTGGTTTACATTGAGGAAGGGGAAGTAAGGGTTGTCCCTGAAGGTAGTGACCGGTTTATGCAATTTGTTGCTGGGGACCTTGTTCGTTATCCCAAGTGGTTCGAAGCTGATCTTTACTTCAACGGTCCATACCAAGAGCGCTATAGTTTTCGAGCTTATGGAGATGACTAGTAATAGCTTTAAACATACACATGCTTTGATGCTTGTTCTGCATTTGTTCACTTAGGCTATGCTTGCAACCAACTGCTTTTTAATCTCATTTTCACTCTCGGGATAGATACTTGCCGATAGACCCCAGCGTTGCTACGTTCCGGGTTTTGTATCATGTTCTGTTTAAACAGTTATCAGGACACCCCTAGTTTCTTGCATTGAATTCAGACCATCTTCATAATAGTTTCACTTTTTCTTTTAGTAACTATCATTGAAAACCCAGGCTTTCAAGAACAACAGCTAAAACATGACTTGATCACGCGGACATGAAAAGATGACAAAATTATACAAGAGCGTAAAAAGATAACATGAAATATGGATTATTGAATCCGTTCGGTTAGCGGACTGAGGAAGAAATATATATATATATATATATATATGTATATATACTTGCATCATTACAAAAAAAAATGTTAACAATATCTGATAATAGTAAATCCAAAGAAATGATTTTATAAACTAAATCCCTTATGTCATAATACATGAACTTGGAACTTAATCACGGTACAGGAAGAAGAAGCAACTTTGATAGCCAGAGAACGCCACCGCTTGCCATTCAGGAGGTCAGAGGCTTGCTATTAAAAACAAAAGCTACGTCAACCGATTCCAATGGCACTGCACCATTTCGGTTACACCCTGGACTGGAGGATCATTTCAATATGATAGATTTGAATGATTTCCTACAAATTGCATTCGTTGCACCTTTCATCGACCTGTCGTTGCCTTTGGAGTTGGGCTCGTGTCGACGTCAATGGAAGAGATGGATCTTGAAACCAGTACAGCCTCATTGCTAACAGATTTAGATGCAGCCACATCTTCCAATCGCTTCCAGATTAGTTCTCGCTTCTCCTGTGTCTCTTTTTCCTTCGCTTCATGTTCTTGGAATCTGGCCAAACATTCATCAAAGAGTGCTTGATCAGCATCCAAGAATATCTTCCGCACATTCAGTGTAAGGCTCTGAACTGCCGGATTCCAATGACCATGTGTGTTTCTCTCCAATGCTGGGAAGATTATAGGGAGGATTACTGTTAGGTTCTGAGTGATGAGATTTCTTATGTGATAATTGTTCCACAAGAACAATGCACGTTCAGCTACCTGCCAAAATAACATGTTATAACAAATTAAAACACTCGAAGTCTCGAACCAGGGTTATAGACCAAAATTCACCAGCATAGAACATTCATTTTAAGCAAGAATGACCCCTCACATTGACAGTTGTGAATTCATCGCTGCCAATTCAGAAGACATTTGAATGTGTTCAATTCATTCAAAGTTATAAAAGAATAGGATCAACGTTATAGAACAGAGAACATACAACTCATTAGCAGAATAATTGCCTTCTACAGCAAAATAACCAACAGTCTCTTAACTCTAACATAATCAACTATTGGTTGAAAACAAATGGTCAAATTGTACAGAAGGTTTTAGCGGATTAAGTCTCTGTACTATAATTTCATCATTCTGTCAAATAATTTGACGTGGTGATGTAGCTTATACACCTTGTCCTTTTTTGTACAATTGGACAGATGCTATACCTTTTTCTCTCTTTTTTAAATGTGCAAAAGAATTGTCCAACTGTATAAAAAACACCAAGGTGTATATGTCAAATCATCTTATGTTTTTAAAAAGGTAATTCACATAATATTATTTGACGCAATTACATGAATAAAGTAGGTATCAAGACTAAAAATACAGATTTGAAAAAGTAGATGACTAGAATTGATCAAATTACAGTGGAGGCACTAGGTCCGCCAAAAGCACATGGTACAAGGGCCTTCTAAAGAATTTGACCAAAACATATCTGGCATTATTTCTCACGTATAGAGTAAGGTTGAGGCTCAGCAGATGAGCATTCTTCAGTTAATTAAACCCCTTTTGTCATTTACTGTAAAAACTAAAATCCATTACTTTCTGAGGCAAGTCAAATTGATGGATTTCTCAATATGTCAATATCTCACCATGACAAAACTGTGGGTGAATCATATTAGAACAAAAATCCTCAACCCTTTTCGGTGCCCCTTTTTATTCCCCAACACTAAAAAATTGAATTCTAAGCCCTAACCCTAAATTTTAAATCCTAAACCCTAAACAATACATCATACCCCCATTCTCTAAACCATAATCCAAAACACTACCCCTAAACCCTAAACCTATTTTTTTAGTGTCGGGTATAAATAGGTATCAAAAAAGGGCAAGGATTTCTATTCATCATATCATACCAATAAACTATAAAGTACCAAGTGTAATAACTCTTGTTGGAGGGGAGCATCATTCCGTTAAGATGTGCAAAAAACTCCAACAGTAACATTTGGGGAAGAAAAGTACAAAAAAGACCTCAAGCAATGAAAAACAATACATTGCTTAGTGATTAAGTATTGTGTAAACTAGTCATAGAAGAAGGCAAAGGCTATAACAAAGTCTGACAAGGAAATGCTATTAGTACCTGCAAATGCAAGCTGTTGAGGCACCGACCGATCTGACGGAAAAGAGGAACCATACAGCGTTGGAATTCTGCTGTCTGAGTAGCTTCAAGAACTTCTTCCAACTCTCCAAGGAACATTACCTCCTTCGAGCTATTAGTTACAGGCCAATACTTTAGAAGGCCTCGGATGACCGTATCAGCAAGCTTGACGTCTTTCTCAACAAACTGAGTAATGCAATAAGAAAGTTGTTGATGATACATAGAAACACACTTGGGCTTGTGAAGAGGAATCAGAGCACGGATCAAGAAGAGCTTGTGCTCTTCCTTCAAAGGCAAAGCAAACCCATTGATTATACTCCCCAAGATTTCAAGCAATTCAGCAATACCATTGTGTTTCTCTCTCTCAAAAATAAACCTGTAGAAGATATTGTTGATGGCTTTTCTAATGTATGGCCGATGGACCATGAACTTCCCATATATCCGGTGTAGAATCGTCTTTAGATACTCCCTCTCTCTTTGATCATCCGAATCAAATAAATCCAACAGTTTCGACACGAATGGATGGTCAATATATCTCTTAGCAAGCTTAGCATCAGTCTCCGGTGAGACCACAAATCTAAGTAAAAGTTCATAGACAATCTGAAGATGAGGCCAAGCAGGATCCATCGCCGGCTCTTCATCTTCTGCATCATACATTTCTAGAATCTTGTTATCATGATTGGAGACGGAAATGTTCGAAACAGATTAGCAGCCACCATTCTTGTAACCTCTTGCATCGCAACCTCATTGAACTTGGTTGAAACAGACGATACATAATCAACAAGCTCCAACAACTTCTGCCTCTTTATTTCCTTTTCTCTAAGGTTCTTAGATGGATCACTAAAATCAAAAACCACATAACACAAGCCCAGCTTTCTGAGGAAAAGACCCTGCTTTTCCGAGTTTGGGACATCCCGGAAACTAGGCAAAGCCTCATAAGCCCCAGAAGTTAATACATGACCAGCTTGCGTTGCAAGAGGGGATGTTTTCATCCCGTGATACAATTTATTCCAACCGGATGAATGTGAATTATGAGGGCCATTGTTCGAACGTGATGAACTGGAGGATTTTGAAGAAGCCGAACCGGGTTTTGAGTTGTTCAAAGAATTAGGACCTGGAGCAGAATTCAAAGCGGAATTACCACGGACTCCTCCACCATTTGAATCATTATGGGATGATTTTGATGGTTTTCGAGGTAGCTTTCCAAATATCTGTTTGATCATATCTACAAAAGCCCTAACCCTCTAAATCCACAATTATCTAAGGTTCGAACATGAAAGACTTCAGATTATAAACATTTCTTTTATATATCATTTACAGGTTCAAGCAACGGAAAGTGAAGATTTGAAATTAAAAGAAAACAATGCAATAAATATGTACAAAAAAGAAGATCTATTCAGAATCTAATGCCTTACAAATTACGATTCTCTGGATTAAAACTAAGGTTACAGAAACAAAGGAATCGAAAAAGACAGAAGTTTTTGTTTTCAACTTACAGTTGAATAAATAATTGAATAAATCCAAAAAGCGCAAGAAACCAGCTAAAAGAAGAAGGAAAAAAAGAATAAGAGAGAATTGAAGCCCCTAAATGATCTACGATCATATAAACCCTAGAAACAAATTCGATTCAAGAGACGAAAACAAGTAAATACTACAGGACAATAACAAAAAAGGGAGAAAAAAGAATCAGAGAATGCCTAGCAAACAAGAAAATACTATAAAAACGGTAACGAGATTAAGATCCTTCCCTCTGCTCTATCTAAATGGGATTTTAGTTTTCTGTTTGGATGGAAGGAAAATAGAAACAGAAAAAATCACGGGGAATTGAGGTTTCGGACAGATAAAGGAGGGCATAAAAGAACTTTTAAGACAAAAAAAAGTGATATTACAATAACAGCCTTGAAATCGATTTAAGCTAGTTCAGTGATGTTGATTCAAATGGATCCGATTAGATTTTTCGTATTTTGAAGTTCCAAAAATAAAGGTTTAAGAATTTTTTTAATAGAAATATAAATAAAAGAAAAGGAAATTACTTAATTAAACCAACATTAATTTTTTTTGTCTTTTCCATTTTTTAAGATTTTGTCCTAATTAATCTATACCGACCCTCGTCACACATCTGATTCTGGTGAGTGGGTCTCCCAATAAAGATTTCCTGCATACACTAGACATCCAACTCGAGATTTGCTTAAGCGATACTAAGCTGCTTACCACTTAGATAACTTCGTTGATAAATCAACATTAACTTTTGATTATGTAAGAAAAGTATATGATTGTTTTTTTTTTAAATTTTAGAGAAGTTACTTTAGTAAGTAATTTAATTATTAATTTAAAACGTTTATTTCAAAAAAAATTATGGATAGCTTTTTTTTATATAATAGTAGTTAAATTATTTAGTGTTCCTCCTGCTTTTAAATCAGAAGGTCTCGAATGTTTAAATATTTTTTATTTTACATTTTCATGTATGTTGTATCTTAAACATTTTCAATTAAGTTAAACTCAATCTATTATAATTGGTTTTCTCGATTAATGTATAACTTGTTTAGAAAATTAATATTTTTAATAAAAATATTACTTAACAATTTAAAATGAAATTATTCCCCTTTATTTTTAGTTTATATATTTCTTTTTTGGTATATTCATTCATTGAGTTTAATTATTTTGACTTGTTATATTAAACTCAATTAATAACATTATAATAATATGATAGATATTACGACTGATTTATCATTAATATCGATGGATAAAATGATAGATAAAAAATATTGTGAATAAAATACTTAAAAATATATATTTTTAGATTATTTGGTTAAAATTTAAGTTTATAAAATTATCATCAAAAATTAATTTTAAGTATATAAATATATATTTTATATATTATTTTTAAATATATAAAAAAATACTGATATAAATAAACAATTTTACTCAAAAATACTTTTAGAAATACTATAAGTTAAAAATTTCAACTTCAAAAGCTACTTGTTTTGTATTATTTTTGTTCTAAAAGTAGTTTTTAAAACATTACAAAACAAAATTTTCAATTCTTCTCACAAAACATTGTAATATCAGATATTTTCCCCTTTTTCTAGAAAATAAAAGTAAAATATTCCATTTATTATTTCTATTTTCATAATCTTCAGTGACTGAGGTAAATTTTTCACTTTAACCTGATACGCAATTGGAGGTTTAGTTCGTTCTCTGACTTCATTTTGTCGTCCATGACCATAAATCAAATGGACAACACTACTATTGAATTTAACTCGATTGATAATTCGATTGATAATGTTGTCAAAATCGAATATACTTAAGTACTTAATATTCTCCAATTTAAAAATAAAAAGAAACCGATATTATCCAGCCAATTATTCTCATATTCCCACTCTTAACATATTTTAACAATTCATTGGCAAATTCATATATTTATATTATAACCACACCCCACCACGCAACTCGCGTCCTCCACTTAAAAAAAAGCTAACTACTCAATACCAGTATGATACCGACTACCCCGATTTCCAGTAATCCGGTTATTTCCGTTTAACCGAACCAAAATAATTCTTAACAATGCTTTCATAAGAGACTAGAAACTTCGACATAACCACAGAACAGAGACGGTTTCCCCGATTCTTAAAGTTTAAGCAGTCGTTGTTAAAGGTTCGGGCCTTATATTAAGATTAACATTTAGCAGAGACTGCACTCACAGGTCCAACCACACATACAAACATGAGACCATGGGAAATTATGAAAGATAGCCCTTTTTTGGGGGTGAGGGGTGCAAGCACAGTAACTTCTCTGCACTGTACAAATTCCACCAAGCAAACAAGAACAATGTCAGAGCTAATGTGCAAGAAAACAGTACCTCGTTCCGCATTAACCACAACGGGGGTTATCTTCTCCTTCGCTTTGGTTCCACCTATAAGCCAAAAGAATAAAATACAATATCAAATGCATTGCCATATTTTACATTGCTAAGAAAGAAAGGGAAAGAAAGGGAAAGAGAAGGAAAAGTTTGTCGATAAGTAAAGCATTAGACGGCGGTGTTAGAATCAAACTTACAACCGAGAGGTGTTAATTAATTATCATGAAAACCTGCTTTGGTTTTGGAAGTATCAAGGAGATATAAATAAATCATAATAAAACAATTGCTAACTAATTATATTTCCTTGTGAAGAAACCAGATCTTGGGAAAATACGACACATATACCGTGACAGAAAAAATAGTGCTCAAAACCTTACCTAGCAAATATGTAACTATGAGCCACCAGCTAAGCTCAAGTATGATTATCTTTGCAACCAAAATGCACACCGTTTAGAATCTACGAAATCAGGATCACATTACCAACCATGATAGCAACAGTTCAAAGTATAATATGGGAAAGTAGTTTGGCACCCTATGTACTTTGTCACCATTGAAATTTCAAAGTTGATTTGCATATTTTTATTGTTTCTTAGTAGAGACATATAAGATAAATGTTATTGTTTGGCATATCCACAACATATTGTGTCCTACTTTTTTCAAAATGAGTCTATTCTCACAATTTAAAAGGAAAACACCAAGACACTTATCTATGAAGGGGAAGGAAAAAGGAAAGTACTACAAAGTGTCCACAACGGCAAACTGCAAACAAGGAATAATTGATTACAGTTTGGTGTTGCAGGAGAAAAACTTGGAGCTAACGGTTGCATTGCAAGAGCATCAACAAAAGATAACAAATGTTTGTCTAAGACAATATATAGCAGAATCCGCTGATACCTAAACGGAGTAAAATAAGAAAACAAGACATATTTATGTATGCACTGAACATAAATGCTCGAACCTTTGCCTCAAGAGATGGTGATACTGAGAATGTATTCAAAGGTCTTTTGGCATCATCCTCAGAAATACAATCGGAACATAAAAATTGATCCAATCTTTTTGCTTCTTCAATAGTCATATCCATGCAGGACGGATGAAACCTAAAAGCATACTTATGTTTGGTCAGGAATATATGATAATCCAATTTCATGTACAATCAGGAATATAGATATATATACACAGAGAGAAACACACACAGTAAAATGGAATCACTGGCAAGAAACTGAGAGAAAAACACTAAACATTCTAAAGAACTTGCAAACATACCTTCAGATCATTTTTTTTTCTTCATTTCCAGCAAAAATAAAAGGCAAATAACTCATGCAAAGTCCTTTGAAGTCAACTTTAAACCAAAATCTACTTTTTAACAAGCCAGTAGTAGTTCCAGCCCATATGTGCCCACAAGTAACTAGAAGTACAACTTAGTGCTGAGTTATATTGGCATTTGGCATGCCAAAACGAATGTAAAATTAAAGCAAGGGAATATAAGTTTAAAAGGTTGAGTACATAACACCGCCTAAAGGCACACCAAACAGTATGTTACATTTGGTAACATTACAAATTTCAAACTCATTAAGTTCTTAGTGAAGAGGAGCATTAGAAACCTACAAAAGGCTCTTATGAAATACGTCTACTTTCTTTTTCTATGACGAAGAAGAAGACAGCTCCGTTGCACTTTTCATTGTAGTTTTAGCTTTTGCGATATTAAATAACCTAAAAGGTTAATCTGCGACGAATTTAGAGTTAAACAGTCAAAAGTAACATTATTTTGCAGTGTAAGTTAAAACTTCTGTGATTTGTTCACTTAAGGTATTTCAATAATGTAGTGAAATCTAAAGTTTTAAGGAGATTTAAGACAACAACACTACAGTGATTTATGTGAAAATATCTACACTCCACTACTGGCTGACATTACCAGAAGCTAAACCGTAGATTGCAGCCAATATTTTTCCATAAAACCTTAACCAACTAAAACCTTACTTGATTCATTAGATATGAACTTTCATCAAATTGTAAATCATAAAATCACTACCATTTACATGGTGAATTAGGTGAGATGAAGACAAAAAGAAGAAATTACACATTAATACGGAAATGAACCGTGTCTGAAGAAAACATAGAAGTTAAGTAACATCAGATGGCATTAGCAGACCAGCTCATACTTATATGTGCTTTAATGAATCTACCATTACAGCTCACTAGAATGCCTTACATTAACTGCTTTCAGTCACAACAAAACTACAGCTTTATAGGAAGTAGATTTTCATACCATACCATATAAAATAGGAAACATATAAATCATTTTGGAAAGTAACTTTGGAATGCTACGAAATTATTTCGACAAGTATTATTAAGTAAATGTATACTACCCCAGTATTCAATTATGAAAATCACTCATCACCGTATGTTTCATGAATAATGCAACTAGGAATCAAAAGCATTTACTGCAGACGAAAACAATACATGCAAATATTCTTTTGCTTCAAGAGCTATCAGTTAATAAAAAATAGAGCCAAAGAAAGCGAAACTTGTTAACTGAAAAAAGCTAGTACGACTAAACTCAGTAATGGAAAAAGCGTTCATCATTGAATGTTGGGTGCATAATGGAACAAGGAATTAAAAGTATTTGTTATGGAACAAAACAAAATATAAGCGATATCCTTTACATCAAGAGCTATAATATATTAAAAAATAGTACTGCAAAAACCAAGCTTTTCAATAACAACCTAATAGGATTAACATATTATTTGTGAGACATGTAAACAGTCAAGTTAAACTTCAAATTAAAACTTGAGCAAAATTAGCTACAACATTAATTTAAAACTTTTTCAGCTTATAAATCATTACGAAACCACTAAAAATAAATGGACTCAATCTACAGTTCTACACACACAAATAAAGTTAAGTTTACAGTTCAATTAGACTGCAAAATGAAATACATAAGTAATGACTTTACCAATCCTTGCATCCCTCGCATTGCACCATGAGGTCATCAGGGTTATATGGCATCTCACACTTGCAATACCTTCAAAACCGAAACCCGAATATTAATAAATAAACTCTAAAAACATACAAGGCACTGGGAAAAAGTACCCTAAACTCAACCCAAAAGCACAAGAAGAATCTAAACTTACACTGCCACCCGGTCCGGAGTGAAACCTCCAGTGGCAGCCTTATATTCGAACCTACAAAAGTAATCTTCAGCACCAACATTTTCAAGCTTAGTATAGTTTTTGAATGTGTGGACCACACACTTCCCTTCAATGGTGTGTGCACATTGCGCATCAAAGTGGTCTGATAAAAAGAGCTCCTTGGCGCCATGGAACTGTCTTCTCCCTCCAATAGACTCCTCTGGCCGATAGTACCATCGAACTCGAACCTTCACATTGTTCCGATGATCGGCTTCAATCTTCTCCACACGAGCAACATACGGTGGCTTATCGGAGTCCGACGGTCTCATCAGCACACAATCACCAGCTGCAAAACAAACCAAATATCAAAACCCAAAAAAAACTTGTAGGTTTCAAATTCAAAGACCCAAAAGGTCTTTAAAAAAATGGAATTTGGGTTATTTTTTAAATGTGAAAAGGAAAACAAAGAGATGGGTTTGGAGAGAAACATACGACGAACAACTTTGCTGGTGCCTTTGATAGTGTAGGAATCAAGGTCCTTCTTGCCAGGTTTGGTCTTGGCCATGAAAGGTTGGGTTTTGTGAGCAAGGAATGTGAATGGAAATGCGAGGAAGATGAGATTTTTGGAGGGTAATCTTGTTTTGAAATGGTGTAATGAAGGGAGAATTGAGGGTATGAAAGTGAAGAGTGTAAATGGAGGAATCGATAGAGATGGGTAAGGGAGACGGAGAAACAAACCCTAACAAGTGGGAGAGAAAAAGGACTGTTGAAAGGGAAGATCCAGACGAGGTCGAGAAAAATAAAGAGACAAACTAGCCATTAGTACTATTTTTTTTTTGTTGCTGCGTCATAGGAAAATAAACAGGACGACACGTCAGCACCACCATGTTAACACCGGCGCGGGAGAAATTATAATATAAGTTATTTCCGTTACGTTATCTATGAGACATACCAATAAAAACTACTCATATTATTATTTTTTTATATCATATTTTTATCAAGTGAATCTTAACTTGGTAAAAATTGTTTTTAAAATTAATTTACAGTAAATATGAATAAAGATTCACTTAGAAAAGAACATGACATAAAAAAAATAATGAGATGAGTGATTTTTATTGGTTGGCCCCATGGATGACGTGGCGGGAATAACCTATGATATAATTTCTTCACGCTTATGGGTGTTAAATCGATTAATTCTGTTAATCTATCAAACTGAATTAGTTAAATATTATTAACTGAAATTTTAAACTCTTTAACCGTTAATCGAACTAAACATTTAAAAAAATAAATAGAATCGAACTTTATTCAATTAATTTGGTTAATTTTTGAATTAACCGAAATAACTATGAAAAGTACATAAATTTTCGGTTTATATATATTCAGTTAATTTTACTATATATTTTATATTTAATATCAACTAATTAACATGTTTCGAATCGAATTAACTGATAACTGAATTTTTTAAAAAATTAATTGTTAACTGATCTAGCATCTACTTAATCAACTGATTAACCAACCGAAATTTTGATTCAATCGATTAATTAGGTTTTAACCTAAGAGTGAATACCTCCGCACTACGCTGAATCATGTGTACCGTGTAATTATTTTTTTAGCTAAATTGCACCGTTAGTCACTAAACTTTAAAATTTGTATCGATTTTAACACTAAATTTAAAATATTTCAATATAAACACAAAACTTTGATTTTTTTAATTTTAATTTGGAACATTGTCAAGTCATTAACAAATGTTGTCTAGTTAATCAATAGTTTCATTTAAAAAATATTTTGACTAAAAAAAATATTAAGTGTTAAAATGCTTAAAAATAATATAAGTTACAATAATTATTTAGTCTGACTTTGGGGTAAATTTTAACATTATGCCTCACTATAAATGTATTAGTAACAAATAGAGTAAAATAAAAATTAAATTAAAATTAGATATTCAAATATATAAATTTTATAATATTTATATTTAATTCATTTATATCTATCATTTTATTTCCTCACACAACTTCAACTTAAAATAATATAAATCAGAATAATTTTTTTTCTTAATTTTATTATTTACTTTTAGGTGACTGAAACCCTTAAATTCAAGAAAAAATAATTCAATTTTTAATTTTTTATATTTAATTAAGTATTCAAACTTAAAAAATGAGTGTAATATTTTGACCAACGTTGACCCGTTATTTCTTTATAGACAATTAAATCATAAGACTGGTGAAAAAAATCAATGTAATATTTTAGATTTTTATAATTTTCAAAATAAACTTTTACTTTTAAAATCTTTTAATATTTATATAATTTTTAATCTTTTATATTTTTAAATATATTTTTATAATTTAAAAAATATTTAAAATTTTAAAAGATTTTTAATTTTTTTTTATCTTTTCAAATAATTTTTAAAATATTTAAAAATATATATCTACATGACAGTACCACAATATACTGCGCAACAATTATAATCCCAAAAAATATTAAAATTTAATAGTGAAATTTATCCAAAAGTTTAATTAATATAATTCTTTAATTCAAAAAAATCTAATCTAATTTAATTTCTCATTGAAAATTTTAATTAGATACAAAAATCCTAAAGCTAAATTGATTGTTTTTTCATAAGTTCAGGCTTCGATAACCTTAAGCGTTTATTTTTCTTTCACTTTTCCCACTAATTTTATTCTTTTAATTCCAAATTGAGAATTTTACATTCGCTCCACGTGTGCACACTAGTTTGACCGTTGACACGTCACTTCCACCAACGAACGCATAAGGAAAATATTTACTAACCTCTAATTTCTGTTTTTATTTTTTCAGTCGCTGTTGGAAAAAAAAAAAAAACCAGCTTCATGGTTGCCGGAACTGAACTTTATAGATTCGGTTTTAATTTATACTCCAGATTCGCGTTTAACTGAACTACAATCTGCTGTAAGCTCTCTTTCTTTCTTTTTCGGACCTTTTGACGCGCGGTGATGGCGGCTTCAGCGGATGCCAGTGCCGACAACGGCAATCATACGGTGGAACTGATCGTTCTTGACGACTCAGAATGGTGGCTCCTTAGCATCGTCTTCGGAGGAGATAACACCTCTCTTGACGCAGATCGAGAGGCCCAAGATCAACATCTTTTCGGTCTCTCGTTCCCGAAGAAAACCTAGGGTAAGTCAAGTAAACCTGTGATTCTATTCTTTACATTTTTTAACTTCAAAGTTATCCGTTTTTGACTGCCTGAATCTTTATTTGTATGATTTAGTTTTACTTGTTCCTTTTTAACTATTTGTTCCGAGGGCTTTGTTTGTCCACATTTTGTTGTTGAACTTCTAATACCCCCTAGAGGAAAAGAATTTTGCTAAATTAATAACCAAATGGATCAAGCTGAGCATTAATCGTTATCTTTGCTTTTCATTTTCCTAGAATTTAGAAAGAAATGGAGAATGTTGCAGAAATGAAGTAGTTTGACTTAGCTCAGATTCCTATTCGGTAAAATTTGAACAATTTTGTATAGATTTGCGTCATGGTGATCTGAATTTAAATTACAAAGTTCCTATGTATTGAGGTTAATGTTTGATTGAAATTTTTGGTCAACCGTATTGCTTATGCTTAAAGTACATTAATTTTTGCTTACCGGGAATGTAGAAGGTAATGCAGAAGTATTATAGTTTTGGACTGAATTTAGGTTACTTGGTTTAATGTGCTTGCAGGAGCTAGTGATAGAAGTAACAGAAACAGATATATCTCCAGTTTCACTGTTTCTGTCGTGGGCGTGGAATGGATCCAGATACTCTGGTCTAGTGTGCATGGCCTTTTCATCTATAATTTACTTTGTCATGGAAGTTCTGTCTGATAATTTCACTGGTTAGTAAGTTTCTGCTCCCCTGTGGCTGCTGCCAGCACAGAAAGGATGTCTTATGTGTTCTTTCCCACGTAAATTTTCCCTGTCTCTGTTGTAAATGATCTTTTGTGGCTCCCCATGAACCTCTAGTTATAGTAAACGGAGTTCCTAATATAATCCTAGTTAATCTAAATAGACTGCATGAGGTATAATAATAATTGAGTGGGTGTGGATTAATCAAGAGACGGCCAACTTGAATTTAATGGTACAATAAACACAAACTTTATTGATACCATGTTAAGCCTCCAATATACAGATAACTGATAGTAGTTGTTGGAGAGGTGAAGCGTGAGTATCAGTTTGCAAAAAATTCCAGTCTTGACTAATGTGGGACAATACCACTTAAAATTAGAACCAGAATCTCTCTACCTTATGTCATTCACCATTTTGGAGTATGTAATTTTTGGTCATCACAAACATATTGAGGAGTGCTTATCTTTGTGTGCGTGGGAAAGAGATGGAGTTCTTTTCTCACATCTGTTTGATGGGTTTTAAAAGCTACATAAGTTTGATGAAGTAGAATTTTAACAGTATAGTATTGTTGTTGAGATACAGATAAATGGAATTGTTATATGGTGTCAGTTTTAAGTGTTTTACGCCCTCCCTTTTTCTTTCTTCTGATATCTCTTTTTCACTGATTCCAAATTATGCTGGTATGAGATGTTTTTCATAAAGTTTCCATTAATTTAATTGTAGGTTAACACGTAAATAATAAGAGTTGTAAGTCTATCCTAACTAAATAGTTTAGCTGTAATCTAACTCTATCCGTGTGAGGGATAAGAGTCCTAGCCTAAAGGATATCTACTCAATGTAAAACTCCTTGTAAAAGTCTATAAGTAGACTTATTTTCTGTAAATCGAAATAAGAGAGTAGAAAACTTCTCTAACCCTATTTTCTACATGGTATCAGATTAGGGCGATCCTACCTATCCAACAGTTTTTTTTCCTTTTTTCTCTGTCGATCAAAATCCTCTCTTTCAATGACTCATTCAGAACCCTCTGCGTCAGAGATTAGTTCTCAAAATAATCCTCGTCCCTTTGAGTTCCAGCTTTTAGATTCATCTCTTTCTCCAATTACATCCTACAAATTAAATGGAAACAACTATCTCCCTTGGTCTCAGTCAGTGAGGCTATATATTACAGGAAGAAGGAAAGCTTCCTATCTCTCAGATTCAATGCCTATTCCAGAAGAATCTGATCTAGCCTATTCTAACTGGTTGAGTGAGAACAACATGATTATGTCATGGCTAATTAATTCCATGGTTCCCGAAGTTGGGGAAAATTTCATGCTCTACCAGACTGCAGCAGAGTTATGGAGTGCAGCCAGGGATACATACTCCAGTGTGGATAATACACCGGAATTATTTGGCGTTGAAAATCAGATTAAAGATCTCAGACAAAGAGATCTGTTTGTAGCACAGTATTTTGGAGTTCTCACTAAGTGTTGGCAACAAATTGATTTGTATGAGGCAAATGAGTAGAAGTGTCCTGATGATATTAGCTTCTATAGTAAAATCAAAAATCAAAGGAGAATCTTTCAATTTCTTTCTGGACTTAATGGTGAGTTTGATGGGGCAAGGAGCAGAATTTTGGCTACTAAACCCCTTCCCTTGGTTCGGGAGGCCTTTTCAGAGATTAGGAGAGAAGAAAGCAGACTCTCCTTGATGGTACCAGCTGCTCAACAGACAGATGCTTCGGGACTCATTACAAACTCCAATTCTGGGAGTAAATAAAGGAGGGGGAGACCATGGTGTGAGCACTGTAAAAAGGCTGGGCATTTGATGGACCAGTGCTTGAAGCTACATTGAAAACCAGCAGACTGGAAACCTTCTAGATCCAGATTTCAGAAGGAAGCAAATGTTGCATCTCCAGAAAATTTTTCCAGCAGCTTTAGTACACAGCAGATTGCGGAACTTCAACAAATATTCAGTCAACTATCGTCTAAGACTAATACTACTGCCTTAACAACATCTGAAGGTAGAATTTCCTGTTTAGCAACAATTAATTCCTTACATTGGATAGTAGATTCAGGTGCCTCTGACCGTATGACAGGAAATATTAGTATGTTCAGAAAATACAGCAATCGCAGATCTCCCTCCTTGATCAAGATAGCAGATGGTTCCCTCTCAACAGTGAAAGGAAGTGGTTTTATTGAATTAAGCAAAAACATAGTATTATCTGATGTACTTTATGTTCCTAAATTAGCCTGTAATTTATTATCAGTGAGTAAGTTGATTAAGGATGTTCATTGTAATGCTAATTTTGGGGCTGATGGTTGTATTTTTCAGGCACAGGGCTCGAAGATGGTGATTGGCAGTGCTAGGCTATCTAACGGCTTATATATCCTTGATGAAATATCCTACCAGAACTCCTCTATTCCCAGTTGCCTTCAGACATTAGTTTCCTCTACAAGTTTAGGTTCAGATAATATTATGCTCTGGCATATTCGATTAGGACACCCCCGTTTTTATTACCTTGCAAAGTTGTTCCCGAATTTGTTTATCACTAAAAATCCTTCTTCTTTTACTTGTGAAGTGTGTCAAATGGAAAAACATACCAGAAAACTATATGTTTCTTCTCCTTTTAAACCTACTTCACCATTTGCTGTTATACACAGTGATATTTGGGGCCCTTCTAAAGTTCAAAATATTTCTGGGTCTAGGTGGTTTGTGTCTTTTATCGATGATTTCTCTAGGACCACTTGGGCATATTTAATGAGAGAAAAGTTTGAGGTTGAAGTAATTTTTAAAACTTTTTATCAAATGATAAAAACACAGTTCGATAGAAATATCAAAGTGGTCAGGAGTGATAATGAGAGTGAATATCTTAGCAAGTCTCTTAGGTGTTTCTTTCAAGAAAAAGGAATTGTTCATCTCACCTCATGTTTCAACACCCCTCAACAAAATGGAGTGGCTGAGAGGAAGAATAGACATCTAATGGAAGTAACTAGGTCCCTTTTGTTTTCAGCTAGTGCACCTAAATATCTTTGGGGGAAGCTCTTCTTACTGCAACTTATCTTATCAATAGGATGCCTAGCAAGACCCTAGGATTCAAAATACCCACTGAAATTCTGTTTCAACATTTTTCACACTTTAAACCATTGTCCTCAACTCTTCGTCTTCGAGTCTTTGGATGCACATCTTTTCTTCATGTGCACAATAACAATCGTAGTAAACTGGATCCTAAGTCATTAAGGTGTGTGTTTATAGGCTACTCCTCGAGTCAAAAGGGTTACAAATGTTACTGCCCCACTAATAGAAAAACCTATATTTCTTTTGATGTTACCTTTTTTGAAAATCAGCCTTACTTTGCAGGGCCTGACATCCAGGGGGAGAGACCTAAAGAATCTCAGTCCATACAGTCCATTATTCCTATGCCTATCTTTCCTGAGCCTGCCTTGGATATCATTGAAACTGCTGCCCCTAATCCTGTAGACACAACTTCTCCACAGTCCAATACACATTCTCCACAGTCTAAACCTTCCAATCCTTATACAACACCTCCTCCAACACTCAGAACTATATCACACTTGTGACTCCACAACCACCAGAGAAACAACTTAACACAAGGAGGAAAAGAAATCAAACTGAAGATGTTGGTCAGACTAGTACTTGCCAGGAACCAGTTCTGATGCTATGGAGATAAGAGGTAATGTTATTCCACAAGATTCTACTGTGAACTTAGATGACTTTCCTATTGCTATTAGAAAACGGGTAAGGAAATGTACTGCTCATCCTATCAATAAATTTGTTGCCTATAGGAAGTTATTATCTAGTTTCAAAGCTTTTACAGCCAGCATTGATAGTGTGAAGATCCCTAAGACAGTAGAAGAGGCGTTCGAAAGTCCTGAGTGGGGGAAGGCCATTGAAGAAGAGGTCAAAGCACTACAAAAGAATAATACTTGGTGTTTGACTGATTTACCAGAAGGAAAAAAGGCTGTTGGGTGCAAATGGGTATTCACAGTCAAGTATCACTCAGATGGGAGCATTGAGAGATACAAAGCAAGGCTAGTGGCTAAAGGGTTTACTCAATCATATGGAGTAGATTATCAAGAAACCTTTACCCCACTAGCTAAATTGAATACCATCAGAGTATTATTATCAGTAGCTGTTAACAAGGATTGGAAGTTGCACCAATTGGACATCAAAAATGCTTTCCTTAATGGAAGCCTTGAGGAAGAAGTATACATGGAGGTTCCACCAGGTTTGGAGAAAAAGACCACGAAGAGGACAGTGTGCAAACTAAACAAATCACTGTACGGATTAAAGCAATCCCCTAGAGCATGGTTTGATAGATTTGCTAAGGCTATGGTTCAGAATGGGTACAAGCAAAGTCAAGCAGACCATACATTGTTTCGAAAGGTTGCACCAGATGGTAAGATGACTCTTCTAATTGTCTATGTTGATGATATGATCATTACAGGGGATAATATTGAAGAAATAGAGATGTTGAAAACTGTTCTAGCAAAGGAGTTAGAGACTAAGGATTTGGGAAGCCTTAGGTACTTCTTAGGAATGGAAGTAGCAAGATCGAAAGAGGGGATTATTATAAACCAAAGAAAGTACATCCTAGATCTACTTATAGAAACTGGGATGCTTGGAAGTAGACCAGCTGAAACCCCAATAGAACCAGGTTTAAAGTTCAGTAAAGATGAAATGGGGAATCTAGTGAATAAAGAATCCTACCAAAGACTAGTTGGAAAACTAATCTATCTCTCACTTACTAGGCCCGATATTGCATACTCAGTGAGCATAGTTAGTCAACATATGAGTGTAGGATATTGGATGTAAATTAAATGTTGTAATCTTATCTTATCTCACATAATAGTTTGAATTTAAAAGTCTAAATCTAGATAAACTCTATCTCATTAAAGGATAAGAGTTATATCTCTTAGGTGGACTACTCTAGGTTAACTACTTGTAAAGCCTATAAAAGGAGTACTCTTGTACAACATTTTTGAAATAAGATTTAACAGAGAAACACTCTAAAATGTTCTCTGGTTCTAACATGGTATCAGTTTAGGTCAATCATTTCTTCCAAATTTCAATTTTTTCCCTCTCCTCTCTCGACCTTTCTTCCCTATTTAGAAAACATGGCTACAACAGAACCTGCTGCTTTTGCAATTAGCTCTCCAGTAAGCTTTCGTCCATCTGATTTTACCCTTTCAGACGCGTCTCTTTCTCCCATTCCGTCTCAATCAGTGAGACCAGCAGAGTGGAAATCCCAACGAGTCAAAGCCCCGAGAGAAGCACATGTTATTACGCATGACAGTTCTTCCAGCAATTTCAGTAAGCAACAGATTGTGGAGCTCCAACTGATGTTTGGTCAAATATTCTCCAAATCAGATTCTACTGCACTTCCTACTACAGAAGGTAGAATTTCTTGTTTGGCCACAGTCAATCCCTAGAGTTGGATAGTGGATTCTGGTGCTTTTGACCATATGACAGGCAATCATGACCTTTTTCATGAGTACAAGCCACATTCATTTGCATCATCTATCAAAGTTGCCGATGGATCTCTCTCCATTGTATTAGGACCTATTAAATTAAATGATCATCTAGTACTGTCTGATGTTCTTTATGTACCAAAACTGGCATGCAATCTTCTGTCTGTTAGCAAAATCGTTAAAGATGAAAATTGTGATGTTAACTTTGGGCTGTCTGGTTGTATTTTTCAGGCACAAGACTCGAGGACGGTGATTGGCAATGCTAGGCGACACAATGGACTCTACATTCTTGATGGCCTATCCTCTCAAAACAAAACTATTCCCAGTTCTCCTACGTCTACAGTTTTTTCCTCTTCCATTCTTTCTAATGATGTCATGCTATGGCATTTTCAATTAGGACACCCGAATTTCTACTATATTGCGAAATTGTTTCCTAAGTTGTTCCTGAATAAACATCCCTCGTCATTCACCTGTGATGCATGTCAACTTGCCAAACATACAAGACAATCATATATTCCCACTAAATTTAAAGCTACCTCTCCTTTCTCTATCATACACAATGACATTTGGTGTCCTTCTAAAGTTAAAAATGTATCTGGGGCTCGCTGGTTTGTGTCCTTTATTGATGATCACTCTCGGGTTACTTGGACCTATCTCATGAAAGAAAAATCGAAAGTTGAAACGATATTTAAAACGTTTTTTCACATGATTGAAAACCAATTTGAACACAAAATAAAGATAATTCAGAGTGATAATGGGAATGAGTATCTTACTAAATCCCTTGGTTCCTTTTTTCGAGAGAAAGGTATCTTTCACCTTACTTATTGTGTCAACACTCCTCAGCAAAATGGGGTTGCTGAAAGAAAAAACAGACATCTACTTGAGGTAACTCGGTCTCTTCTGCTTTCTGCTAATGCTCCTCAGTATCTTTGGGGGGAAACACTTCTTACTGCTACTTTCCTGATTAATAGGATGCCTAGCAAAACTATGGGCTTCAAAACTCCTTTTGACACCCTTTTACATCTTTTTCCACATTTCAAACCATGGTCATCTGCTATTCCTTTTCGAGTATTTGGCTGCACAGCTTTTGTTCATGTGCATAGCAACAATAGGAGTAAGCTTGATCCTAGGTCCTTGCGGTGTCTGTTTATAGGATACTCATCAAGTTAGAAGGGCTACAAATGTTACTCACCTATTACCAAGAAAACCTATGTTTCATTTGATGTTACTTTCTTTGAAAATCAACCTTATTTTGTAGGGACTAAGATTCAGGGGGAGAGATGTGAGGAATCTCAACCTATTACTCCTACTCATATTCTTCCTTTGTTGTCTCATTTTCTGACCCTTGAACAATCATAGGACGAACAACCTAGCAACTCTGATGATCCTACAACTTCTCCAGAGCCTACATTTCTTAGCTCTCCTAGTGTTCTAGTAGAAAGATCTTCCCCAGAGCCTACATCTCCCATCTCTTCTAATGTTCCAGTAGGAAGACCTTCTCCCAGGCCTCACACTACTCAAACCCCACAATCTCTAGTCAAACAGCTTACTCCCTATACCAAAAAAAAAGAAAATTGTCACAGAACCCATTGATCAGCCTAGTACTTGCCAAGAACTGATCTTAAATCCTGCTGCCATGGAGGAAAGGGTAAGCAATGATGTCTCAAAAAGTACAGTTCATGAGAATTTAGATGATTTTCCGATTGCAATCAGAAAGGGGGTAAGAAAATGCACTAATCATCCTATTGATAGATTTGTTGCTTATGAAAAACTATTGTCTGGTTTCAAGGCTTTTACAGCTTATATTAACAGTGTAAGGATCCCTAAAACAGTGGAAGAGGCATTTGAAAATCCTGATTGGAGGAAAGCTGTTGAAGATGAGGTCAAAGCCCTACAACAAAATAACACATGGAGTTTAACTAAACTGCCAGAAGGAAAAAGGTGGTCGGATGCAAGTGGGTTTTCACAGTAAAGTATCATTCTGATGGAAGCATCGAGAGGTTCAAGGCAAGGTTAGTGGCAAAGAGATTTACTCAGTCATATGGAGTAAACTATCAAGAGACTTTTGCACCTGTGGCAAAACTGAATACAATAAGGGTGCTGCTCTCATTAGCAGTTAATAAAGATTGGAAGTTGCACCAACTGGACATCAAAAGTGCTTTTTTGAATGGAAAGCTTGAAGAAGTATATATGCAAATTCCACCAGGCTTAGAGGATGACTCAACGAAACAAAAAGTGTGCAAACTAAATAGATCCTTGTATGGGCTGAAGCAATCACTAAGGGCCTGGTTTGACAGATTCGCGAAGGTCATGGTGAAGAACGAGTTCAAGCAAACACAGGCAGATCACACCTTGTTTAAGAAGGTAGCTTCAGATGGTAAAAAAACTCTCCTTATTGTTTACGTTGATGATATGATCATTACAGGAGATGACACAAAGGAAATTGAGAAACTAAAGACTTTTTTGGCAACAGAGTTTGAGACTAAAGACTTGGGAAGTCTTAGGTACTTTCTCGGAATGGAGGTGGCTAGATCAAATGAGGGAATAGTCATAAATCAGAGAAAGTACATCTTGGACATGCTCTCGGAAACTGGAATGCTTGGACGTAAACCAGCAGACACTCCAATGGATGCAGGCTTGAAGTTTGGAAAAATGGTACGAGTACTCTCGTGAACAGAGAATCCTACCAAAGGCTGATTGGGAAACTGATTTATTTATCACTCGCCAGACCTGATATAGCTTATCCAGTAAGCATAATCAGCCAGCGCATGAGCGATCCTAGAGAAGAACATATGGAGGCAGCTAATAGAGTCCTGCGATACTTAAAGTTTACACCAAGATTTAGACTTATTTTCAAGGAAAATCAAGACAGATCTGTGAAGATTTACACAGATTCTAGCTGGGCAGGAGAGTTAACATATAGAAAATCTGTGAGTGACTATTGTTCGTTTGTGTAGGGAAACTTAGTCACATGGAGGAGTAAAAAGCAAACTGTGGTGTCTCGAAGTAGTGCAGAATCAGAATATAGGGCTATGGCCATTGGAATTTGCGAAGGCATGTGGCTTAAAAAACTTCTCACCGAGCTGGAGTTGGATGAAAAACAAGAGTTCGAGGTACTGAGTGATAGCCAATCAGTAATGAGTATTGCTAAGAATCCAGTACAACATGACCAGACTAAGCATATCGAAATTGACAGACATTTTATTTATGAGAAGGTAAACAGTGGTGTCGTAAAGCTGCACTATGTTCCTACAAAGAGTCAACTGGCGGATATCTTCACAAAGGCACTTCTGAGAGTGACCTTTGACGAGTTCTCATCCAAACTGAGAGTATACAACATATACACACCAGTTTGAGGGGGAGTGTAGGATATTGGATGTAAATTAAATGTTGTAATCTTATCTTATCTCACCTAATAGTTTGAATTTAAAAGTCTAAATTTAGATAAAATCTATCTCATTAAATGATAAGAGTTATATCTCTTAGGTAGACTACTCTAGGTTAACTACTTGTAAAGCCTATAAAAGGAGTACTCTTGTACAGCATTTTTGAAATAAGACTTAACAGAGAAACACTCTAAAATGTTCTCTGATTCTAACAATGAGTGATCCTCGAGAAGAGCACATGGATGCAGTCAATAGAATTCTGAGGTACTTGAAATTTACACCAGGATTTGGACTGTTTTTTAGGAAACATCAAGATAGGACAGTAAGGGTCTACACGGACTCAAGCTGGGCAGGAGAACTGACAGATAGAAGATCTGTTAGTGGCTATTGCACATTTTTGTGGGGAAATTTGGTCACCTGGAGAAGCAAGAAGCAAGCTGTGGTTTCTAGAAGCAGTGCAGAAGCAGAGTTTAGAGATTTGGCTCTTGGGATATGTGAAGAAATGTGGATTAAGAAACTTCTCATGGAGTTAGAGCTGGATGGAAAGGCAGAATTTGAAGTTTACAGTGACAGTCAGTCAGCAAAGAGCATTGCTAGAAATCCAGTACAACATGACAGGACCAAACACATTGAGATTGATAAACACTTTATCTACGAGAAGGTCAACAACGGGTTGTAAAGCTTCACTATATTCCTACTAGGAACCAGCTAGCCGATATTTTCACCAAAGCACTTCCAAGAGTGAGCTTTGAAGAAATGTCTTCCAAACTGGGTGTACATAACATATACACACCAGTTTGAGGGGGAGTGTAGGTTAACACGTAAATAATAAGAGTTGTAAGTCTATCCTAACTAAGTAGTTTAGTTGTAATCTAACTCTATCCGTGTGAGGGATAAGAGTCCTAGCCTAGAGGATATCTACTCAATGTAAAACTCCTTGTAAAAGTCTATAAGTAGACTTATTTTCTGTAAATTGAAATAAGAGAGTAGAAAACTTCTCTAACCCTATTTTCTACATTAATATCTTTTCCATTGCTTTTTAATGATGGCAGCTCAGTCAATTCCTTTATTTGAGACTGCATTTGTAAGATGTACAGTTACCTTGATATTATCATATATATGGTTGAGAAGAATTGGGCAGCCAATACTTGGAGCAACTCATCCGAGGAAACTTCTAGTTTTAAGAGCCCTAGTGGGATATCTCTCATTGTTGAGTTTTATCTATTGGTAAGTTTTAGTTCACATTCTTGCTTCTCTGCCTCTTTTAGAGTTCTCTTAGGAGAGAGTTTTCATCATGTTGGACTACTCCCTCTGTATCTATTTGGTTCTTTTATACAGCATATTCATCTTGCTAAAGTTATAAGCTTCTCTTTCATTGTTGCTAGATTATATGGACTGTACTGTTGCTCCAGTGATACATTAGGCATTCTAGATTTTTTTAAGTGGCGTAGGTGGTGGCTGCAATTACATTTTCCCTATTGCTTATGCCTGTTCTTACGAGTCCCATCTTTGTAATGTATACAAGGGTTTATCACTTTATGCCTGCAATGCCATAGTTTGTACTTAATCTATTTGAAGCAGAGCTTTAGTGAAATTGGAAAATTAGACAATCAGGTTAGCCTAGGACTTAGATTGTTACCAAGATAAACATGAATTTATCTGTTTGCTAGTATGACCCACTGTTGGTAATGGTTTGAACATTAGTTTCTTTTTACTGCATTCTCAGTTTCCATATCTTGATTTTGTGCTTTTGCTTCTTTTTTTCCTCCTCTAGTCATTTTAAACTAGCAATTCTTGGAATCACTCTTGCTATGGCTTGCAAGCTTTATCATTGTTAACAGAAATAACATAATCTGGCGGTCATAACTCGTTTGCTCAATTTTTGTTTTCAGCATTCAAAGAATACCTCTCTCTCTGGCTATTTTATTAAGCTTTACAACTCCAATAATGGCTTCAATCATGGCTAGAATTATTTTGCATGAGAAGTTGAAAATTGCAGAAATTGGAGGTCTGTTAACATTTCCTCAACTCTATCTTGACTTATGCTATAAAAATTGAACTATCTTACATTGGTAGGTTTAATTAATTTATTGATTATCATCCCTTTCCAGGTCTTGCTTGCAGTCTCTCTGGCATGCTTTTTATTTTTCAGCAGATGCTTACTACACAAGGTACAGAAGTGAGTTAACAGAACCTTCTCTAATGTGCTCAGAATGAATGCCTTGGATTTTTCAAAAGTCTAAATATAGTTGGAATTTTAAGTTATATTGCTACTATATGTTCGCTTTATAATGATAATAGAGCATTTCCATTTATGCTAATGCGTGATAACTTCGCTTCTCTTTTGTCTTCTTCTGCATGTTTGCTACTTAAGTTATTAATACGTTTGTATGGTCTTAAGTTCATTTCAGTCACTTTTAATTTCATGATTAAAAGTCCTTGTTCTGGTAGATATGTGAGAGGTGGTCTCTATTCTTTATGCATCCATCTAGTGATATTATTGAAGACGTTAAGGATTTGAACTTTGTTGATCATTTAGTGCTCCTGAACTTTCTTCTTTTTTCATCTGTTAGTTTCAGGCCTACCAAATTTTAGACACCTCGTGCCTTATTCAGATTTCAGAGCCTTAAATTTGTAGACTTTTTCTCAATACCAGCCAATTCGATCAATTAATCAAATCATAAGAAACTTCAA
The DNA here is from genome assembly GCA_019671005.1 of Hibiscus mutabilis. NCBI lineage: Eukaryota > Viridiplantae > Streptophyta > Magnoliopsida > Malvales > Malvaceae > Hibiscus > Hibiscus mutabilis. The sequence continues at coordinate 47,760,407 of CM033731.1, forward strand.
AAGTCAAAACTAAATTCATCTTCCGGGAAGATCTATCTACATGCTCTCCTCAAAACTTTACTTCAACTTTTTGTTATTATTTTTGCTTCCTATAAACATACTGTTACCTCTAAACCCTAATACCATTATTATACAAAACCATCACAACAAAGCAGTTTGAGACAATTTGTTAAATCCATTTTAAATTATTATTATTATACACATGGATTCAATTTTTTATTCATGTATCTTATTTTTTCTATGAAAGTATTCTTACTTCGGAGTTGGTGTCATTGAGGAGTATATTGCAATTTTCTATAGAAAGGTTTGAAAACACTGATTTCATTCGGTGGCAGGCACATCAAATGGCTGGCATACAGACATCTTTTCTTTATTGAATTATTATGAAGCTAGTGTGATGCCTGTTCAATTCTTTATGGTAAAGTAAACACATGAATGCCTGCATAACAAATAGCCGTGAATAAAATCGTTTCCTTCAATATTGTTGTCTCTTCTTGGCTTATGGAATTATTTATATAATTTCTTGTAATTGTGCATTAATGATGGCTAACCTGTTACTGTGATCACGAGTCCTGTTCACCTTTTGCTGGATGTGGCAGGAGGGCTACATAAAACTGTGGAAGCAAGCAATTCAAGTTTTGGAGGAAGTAAACACATATATGCAGCCTTAATTGGTTGTATTTCATCAATAACTGGTGGAGTTAGCTATTGTCTCATAAAGGCTGCAGCAAAGGCATCAGATCAACCTGTGTAAGTTTTATGTTAAGTGAACTAGGACGGACTCGTTTAAAAATTTCACCTTCTTGAGTTCTTTCAAAATTTTCCATGTTTTGAAGTATTGCTTACCATTAAGCTTTCTCCCAAGTTTTTTTTTTCATCATTCCAGTATTTATGTTCACAAACCTTATTATGATATCTACCTCCATTTTCTCTGTCATTCGATTAATGCTTGTTGCAAATAATCCTTTTCCAGGGTGACAGTTTTAGCATTTGGCATACTGGCTAGCCCTGCTGCAGGAATATGCACATTTGCATCTGAGGTGAGTGCCATAGTATGATCAATTTGTAAATGTTTTGATGGGCGTTTTCTATATGCAAATAATTACAGTTTGACCACTGCTAATATAATGTAACAAAGCTCCATTTACTCTGCATCATTGTACCATTTACTACTCTTGCAAAGTGCTGGTTTTGGAAGCAAAAGAGATCTCATTTTAGATTCATCCAGAATCCCTGATTTACCTTATTAGTCATACTTGGACATTTTTAATCATTTCTTGGCAAACCCCGGTTTTCCTTATAAAATTACAAAGTGATATCAACAGCAGTAGCTGACAGTAGCTTGAATGTTTTGTCATAGCCTAAACATGCAATTCTTTGTGAATGGAAAATTCCTTTTGATATGAATATAGTTGTTCCAAACTAGTAAACCATGTCAAACTGTACCGTAGAATTTGCAATGTATGTTTCCAAACTCTATACTTGTCATAGGCTATAAAGCAAGTAGAAAATAATTGGTGAAATTGAATATGTAATTATATTTCTCTACTTCTTTTAGTTAACAAATATGCTAAAATTTGACTGCTTCCTCGGTAGGGACAACATGATCCCAAAATTGCTGATTGGTCCTTTTAGTTCCTATCTGCCACAGCTCTCACTTCAGTTGGACTGACAAATAATTCAGCTTGGATAACTGCCAAAACATTCATTTAGATGAATACTTGTTTTAGCAATAGATGGTAGATGAGTGGAGCTCGAAATGATTATATTTTTTATTTATATTTCAGGAGTTTGTGCTGCCAAGTTTCTATTCACTGTCTCTGATGCTTGCACTTGGTATCATGTCCTTCTTAGCAGAGGTTTGTCCAACATAACAATCAATAAGCACTATTGCACCAACAATACTTCTAATACATTTTTTTTCTCCCAACGTTTTCATTGCGATGCTTCCCCTAATAGCCTAAACTTGTTCCGCTACAGGTGTTTCTAGCTCGTGGACTACAGCTTGAGAAAATTAGTAAAGCTGCAAATGTCCTGTTTCTCGAGGTACCTTATTTTGTCCCTCTTTCAGGGTCTTTTTTGATTGGTTCTGTAACCAGATCAGGAGGAGGTTGCAGGTTCCTCGAGCTTGAGTATAACAAGTGAACGGGCATTAAGCCCGAGCTTAAATTATCAAATAATGCAATCTATTTTCTTTTTTTCTCTGGTTTTACATTACAGGCTGCCTTGTCACAGTTATGGGGCATAGGTACCTCAAGCATTGCTCCTTCTTTCGGTCGACTTGTTGGGTGCCTCCTAATCTTAATCTCCGTGTCTTTTACCGTGTATTTTGGACAGGAAAAAGAGATTGAATGAGAGTTGCCGGTGCTTTCCATCCCCTTCTGCTGTTGCAAACACCCCCAATTGTTTTCTAAAGATTGGTTGCTGTTTAATTGTATCGACAGAAGCATATAAAAAATTAACTACAACTCCACGACATTTAATAGAACTCCTCGCTAGCCAAATCATTGTTGTCACATTGGCTTGAGTCGGTTCAAAATAAAAGTAGCAATTTACAAAATGCAATTTTACCGTTTAGAAATAAAATTTATTCAAAACTAAAATTTTAATTATTTGAACTTAGTTAATTAAATTTAATTCTCACTTTTGTTTTCGTTTTTGGTTATCACATCCATTTCCTCCAGTATTTTTTAAATTTTTTTAAAAAATAACCTTTGGCGTGAGTTTTTATAAGTATTTTTTAAAAATATATATATATTTTTTCAATGATATCACGGTAAACTCTCCAACTATAAGAGAGAATGATCTAATCAAATATTATAATTACACAATATACTAATTTGTGCCTGTATTTCGTAGCTCTTTGAGAAAGTACATTCGACTTGATTTGGGCTTTTCAATTTTAGATTTACTTCAATTGCACTTTAACATTAAAAGGAAATAAACAAATTTAATAAGCTTGTTTGATTACTATATCAACAATAATGTATATTTTTAAGGACGAGAGTACGACGACCGGCGCACGCCGTTACATTGCTGCATACCGCAAGCCCAACACATTAAATTTTTAACAAATATTAAAATTATAAGAGACTCAACATGTAATTAACCGTATTTTCTCCTACTATATTTTATTCTTTAATTTAAAATATTATAAATTATTCCCCATCCCACAAATCCTAAACTCTTTTCTTTCTATTATCCCTGTAGTAACTTCTGAATAAACAAGTTATCGGGCTCTTTCAAGTTAATGCAAACTTAAATAGATTAGTGATGACAATGGCACCAAATTTCACAATAACCATGAAACCATTAACATAATGATACGATTATTAGATTTCATAATCAAAACACTATTGCAGGGGTTTGAAGCTAGAGCCGAAGTGAAAACGAGAGCAGGGCAAAGCCACACATTCTACGTTCGTTATACTTTAACAAAATAATTAGGCTTAAATAAAAATTTAACTCTTAAATTATATTAATTGTTTATTTTTAAACCTTAAATTATTATTTCTAATCACTTTTATTTAAGTCAAAAGAAAATTATTTTAACTAGTAAAATATTAACCCATCACAAAAATTTTCTGATAGATTAATAATTTGAGGACTAAAAGAAAAAACGGTATAATTTAGATACTTATTTTAACTAAAAAATAATTTAAGGACTTAAATTGATAAAATAATAGTATAAAAACTTGTTTTGACCAAGAAATAATTTAAGGAGTAAAAACAAACTAAAAATATAATTTAAAGGCTGAATTTTCATTTAAGCCAAATAATTTTCTTTTGAAATAATTTAAATTGCATCTTTAAAATTTTTAATAATAATTTAAAAAGTCAATAAAAATTTAAGTGTATAACAGTATGTTGCAATAGTATTTAAATTCTAACATTAATAAAAATCTATATTTTTGTTATTTTATATAAATAGTCCTCTGATCTAAAATTCTAAACATTAAAATTTAAATAATAATAAAAAATCATACAAACTAAATCATCTCTAAATTTAGAACTAAATCTCTTGCATTTAATGCTTTTAAGAAAAATGACTTTATAAAATATTTTTTCCTTAAATATGATGTAATTATAATCAATGTATTACAAGCATTTTTACTTATTATACATTTTTTAATTTTTTGAAGATGAGATTAGTTCAGCATCAGGGAAATTTGATAACACAAGAATATTTCCTTTCAAAACACCAAATTAATTTGGAGTTTAAAATTATAAAACTAAAATTAAAGAAAGATTATATGAAGCCTCGGACAGCCAGTGATTAACATCAAAATAAATGAAAATTCAGTCGGTAATTCCAACTATAAAAAAAAATGCTCATTGGCTTCAACAAATAAATATTTTGATACTAATAGAAAAAAATGTAATCGCCGGAAACGGCTCCGTAGATCACAATGAATCAGACCACAGGTTCCTATCAAAAGGCGAAACATGGAATTTGTATCGGTCCAATCATAGCATCGCCGGTCACTGCCCTTGGCTACAGGCGACGTGGCATCGGACCCAACACTTTAGACCAACAAAAACAAACCCTCAGAGACCCGTTCCAAATCACTCACACAGGGCAACACGCATCGAGGAAGCCCAGGAATTCCCGGCCAACCATCAAGCACCTAAGAACAAGAATCAGAGGGCTGGGGATTGGCGGATGAGAAGACGGGGACATTCCTTAGCGTGTTACCGCTGCTGATTAAAATGTCATACGGCACTTCCTATCTATGGGAATTCTTCCTCATTGGGATTTCATATTCAAAAAAAAAACTTCTTCAGTATTTCAAACGAAATTTAAAGCAAAAAAAAAAAAACACAGAAAAAAAGAACGAAAGAAAAACATTAATCACCGCCGTCCGCAATAAATCCTTGAATTTCATGTTTATGATGAAACTATAACTTGGGTAGGTATTTATAGGGAGCACTGGGGTTGAAACCCCTAGACTCTAATTGGATTTCGTGGAAATAAAGAGGATTAGATTAAACTTGTTAACTTGGGCTTATTTTGCTTATTTGAAACAGAGCCGAAATGGGCTTCAAGTTTGTTAGCAATCGGCCCAAAATGTTTGTGGTAGGTGATAATGTTTTCATATGTTTAAAAGTACCAAAGATAATATAACTTAAGACTTTTTTTTTGGAAAGGATATAACTTAAGACATTACTAGAGTGAAAATCTTCATCTAATAAAAAGTGTATCAAATTCGGTGGTGGATCAAAGTTATAATAGCTGAAATAAAACTTTTAGATTAGCTTTGTTATTTAAAGAGCAAGTCTATTATCTTCTCGAATAACATGTGTTACATTATTTTTTAGATGAGTTTTGCTCTTTATATTTCAACAAATCAAAAAACATCAGGAGTTTTCCTGTACAAGTAAGCAAAGGCTATGTGCAGCTCAATCAAAAATCTATACAAGTAAACCCCAAGAAAAACAAATACGATAATGCCTCGATTGCTGACTATGTTTAACTTTACCTCTAAGTTTCAACTGAACAATCTCTCTAACTTGCCTAATAACCAGGTCGACAGAGCTCTCAATATGTGAAAAAGGCTTTTATTTCTTTTTCTCCACACTATATAAATGTTGTTGTTCCAAGCCAGCTTCAAGATCATTGCCGGGAGTGTTCTCTTCAAGGAGCAGCACTCCCAGCTCAACTCTTGTATGTGTTACATTAACTTCTTAATTACAACTATAAATTTACTAATGCTAGGGCTGTAAAAGAAACGAACGTTCAGTGAATCGTTCGTGAACCGTTCGGCGAGAAATTCGTTTATGTTCGTTTATTTATTAAACGAACGAACATGAACAAGATTTTTTGTTCGTTTAATTAAATGAACGAACACGGACAAAAGGGCTTGTTCGTTCATTTATGTTCGTGAATGTTCGGTAGTCCGTTCGTTTATGTTCATTTATGTTCGTTCGTTTATGTTCGTTTATGTTCATTTAAATTTATTCACATATATCCAGGGGTGTACATTGTTCGATTAAACCAAACTAAAACAAAATTGGTTAATCTATTAGATAATTTTAGGTTTCGGCTAATGATTAAGAGTCTTTTCAAATTTCAATTATCGATTAATTCGCTTTAACATCTGTTAATTAAATGAATTAATCGAACTAACTCAAAATATTAAATATTTAACACATTATATATTTTCGTTTGTGTTCGTTTATGTTCATTTGTGTTCGTTTATGTTCGTTTATCATGTTAACGAACGAACATGAACGAACACGAACAAGCTCAATTTCTTAATGAACAAACACGAACAAGAATTTTTTTGTTCGTTTATGTTCGTGTTCGTTCATTTGTTCGATTAAAGTTAAACGAACGAACATGAACACACCCTCGTTCGTGTTCGTTCGGTTCGTTTATAGGCCTAACTAATGCGTTTCAAATTCGTGAAGGATTTGATCAATGAAGATATATTGTGATAGTCCTTACAACCTTAAAGTTATCAGTTTCAAGAATCATACATTGTTTTTCTAATCTTCATGTACATCACAATTCCTCACATATACTCCACAAGTATGCATCAAACGCATAGCATGAACCAATACTCTTAGCAAATCCTATCAATCGTGCAACTGAACTTTTTTTTAAATAGTCTTAAAATGATTATAATGTAATATTTGTTCATACACAAATGGTTTTTTTATTATTTCATCACAACTATTATATTCAAATCGGGATCTTTCGCATTTTCAGAATTGACTTATATCGTCTTAGGCTTCCTTTCCTATTGTTGTGCCAAATGGTCGTTGGGGGGCAAACACCCATTGTAAAAAGCTGGAAAATTCAACTGTCACCAAACGTTCGTTTGAACACTAAAAATAATGGACAAACGTCCACTGAAAACCAAATAGATGATAGTTTAACAAAAAAATTGGGGACAAACAGACTTTGGCGTTGCTGGCAGCAACCAAAAACGTGGCCTTAGTTGTAACACCCTCGACCCGGATGTCTCATTTGGGCATCAAGCCCAAACCAAACCATAAAAATTTTCAACTGGGTTTAGTCCAACAAGGTTTTCTCAAAACGTTTAAAGCCAACAGTTGAAAATATAGATAAATAATCAAAATGGTACAAAAGAGCTCCAATTTAAATTTTAAACATTTGAACATTCGATTTAATTAATACAGTTTCAAAAATAAAGATTACAGACTCCAACACGTAAGGTCCTATGAATACATGACCCACTAAACACAAGAACCATACTCAGAAGATCATCACATGCTAGAATCTCGTACCGATAGTGCTCATCGATCTCACGATCCAACGATCAACCTACGCACAAAAACAACGATTTCGAGCGCTGAGCTTACAAAGCTCAACGGTACACAACTACCCTACTATACTTCATGCTAATCATAAACATAAGCATGCAAGCTAGTACGAGCAATAAAGAGAGACAAATAAACACATATAGCTACCACTAGTCGCCTAAACACATGCTCTCATCATAACTATCATCATACATGGCCACATGGCCCAACCATACTCATAACATGGTAATATAACATCATATAAATATGGAACTATCTCTAGCCGCCAAATCATATAGCATAGCAAAAAATCATAAACTTCTCATAGCACTATAAGCATTATACCACATCTCACTAAGCATCAAGATCATACATTCTAAGTGAGGCTCGGTTCCACTAAGTATCAAGATCATACACTCTTTGAGGTGAGGCATGGTACCACTAAGTGTCAGGATACATACACTCATGCTCAAAATTTCTTATCAAGCATCTTCGAATAAGTCGTGGTCCCACTAAGCATCAGGTTCATACATTCAAAAATATTTAACTATGGTGTTGCAACACACTCTATCTCACTGGGTACCTGAAACCCATCAATCAAGATGATTCAATCATCTAGATGTCCATATCAGCACATAACAATGACATATCTACCACACAACACATAGCATCACGTGACCCACCAAGGATCCCTACGGTCGCTATTACCATCAAGTCACCCAACGTTTACCAAGTTATAAATTATTATAGAAAGGTACATTAGTCATTCTTATCAATTATCTCCGTTAATCCATATTATCTCTTTAATAACCCATGTCAATTTCCATATTTACATTAGCATTATAGATTATCCCGTTCGATGGGTACAGATACTCGAAAACAAGTATCGATACGGTACCTATGGGTACTGGTACTCACACGTAGGGGTGTTCAAATTTGGGTACTCTGGCATCCGGGTACCCAGATCTTATGGTAGTTCAAAATGCGGCTCGTGTCCCGACCTGGGTTTTACGGGTACCCGAAAGTTACGGGTACCCAAAAATTCAGGTATTTGGGTACTCAGATATAAATATATATATATATATATTTAAATAATAAAAATATTTTATTAGTTTAATATAAAAATATGTATTTATATATATTGATTAAATATAAAAATATAAATAAATTTAAGATTTTTTATTAGTTTAATATAAAAATACGTATATTGAATATAAAAAATATTAATTTCAAATATATTCGGGTACCCAGTTGAAACCGGGTACCCAAAAATTCTTAATTTTGTGACCTGGGCCTGACCCGGGAAATGGCAGGCCTGGTACCCGACTCGGGTAAAAAAATTCTAGGTAAATACCAGATTATTTATGTTCGAGTAATCGGATAGTCGGGTCAGGTTAATTGGGTCGGGTATTTTTGAACACCCATCCTCACACGTGTATCGATACTAATATAGTTTACTGGACATTCTTAATTTCCACAAATACCAATACAGGTCGACCTGTACCAATACTGTCCCTAATCGCGTACTAGTATGGCCGAAGCTCGTACCGATACCCTACTTACGAGTTTGTATCATTTCTTTGAATTACAATTTTACAACACCTTATTCGATCCCTAAAGCTTATGAAAGTTATTAGGGTTTGCTTACTAATGCATTTAATCAATTAATATTAATTACCGACTTTATGATCATTTATTCGAATATTACTGGTATTTATCCCTTAAACACAATTTCCATCGAATACATGGATACTCATACTCTAACACCCAATCATCACAACACGCGATTCAAACAGTCATAAAAAAGATATAGGATTGTCCAAAAAACCCTACACAATTTACAAAGTCTATACGAGTCAACCATATCCCTATACCTTATCATGCACCTCATATTAATCGAATATCATAACACTGGTCTCAACACATGCTTATCTATCATCACCCTATTTTGCAACCACTAACAAGTAAGATAATTACACTTATGATTCTCATGAAGCATTTCGGAGTTTGAGGTGTACTAACCTTAAGAGATCATTGATAAATTCGCATCCAAGCTCTTCCAATCATCTCTTTAATTCCAATATTCGAGTTCACAAATTCCTCGGATAAAACAAATATGACTATATAAGCTATTTCACATTATTGGACTACTTTAAGGGATAAAACGCTTAAAAACTGCTTACCAGGTTCAAATTTGACAAAAAAGACTATGCCAACAGACGCAGAACGTCGAAAAACCCTTGGGTAGGGTCTCCCAAAAAAGGTCAATGGTCGATCAACGACAACGATGATCAACGGTGGTCGTGCAACGCGTGCGGTCGAGCAGCACATTCGGGCAGGGCGGTGCGATCTAGGTGTTAGCAATAGTGTCATAAGGCCTATTGTATGGACATGATATTTTAATTATTAAATTTATTATTATGATAAATTTGCATGCTTTTGTATCCTTAAATATTATTATTCTAAATATCCTTAATCAGCAATTATTGTGGGAATAATAATAAGATAAGATTAGTATAAAGTTTGATAGATATTCATAAGATGAATATGTGAATAAGATTCAAATCAAATTCATATATATATATATATATATATATATATATTTAGAACAAATATTAGGATCGACTCGTCTTAAGATTAATACATGGATTAAAGTTATATATTAATCTTCAAACAATTGTGACATTAAATCCTTAGACTTGATATTGCTACGGTTCTTAACATGATAACTATTATGTTTTGAGATAGTCAAACATCGTTTTTAATCGGACGATTATAAAGGTTATTGTTGCGTGTAATAAGTGCTCCGCAATTGTGCAAGTGTACACGTCGCAAGTTATAGTATAAAAGATATCGTCTCCACATGGATTGGTGCCACTTCAAGAATCTAATCTTTTGCACTGTAAAAAGTAAAAACACAAGTAAGTGATTGTAGGAGTTTTAACTAACAACTAAACTAGAAAACAATAAAGTAAAAGAAGATGTAATCAAATGAGAGAGAATAGGCCATGTTATCGTGAGTTGAGGAGTGATAGCCAATTAGATCGTCTTGGTAAAAGAGTGCAAGGGCAACTCAGTTGTCGTGGCATCTTGCGCAGCGGGGTTGCCATGACAACTAATCGACGGTTGCATGGGCAACTGTTTGGGCGGCTGGGCAGCAACTTCAAGGTTTGGCGGAGTGTTCTTCAATGGTTTCTTCTTATCCCTAAGTCGAAACTCTAGCTATTTGTGCATGCCTTGATAATACATCCCTGCGTGAATCAAGGATGAACAACAACCGATCTTGCGCTCCTCTTAGCCGTTGAAATCCTTAACTTATTTCTAAGCCAGATTAATCTTCACCATCAATAGATTGAATAAAGACCATACTCATTCGTTTCTTGAATCTAACTCTCCCAATATTAGATAAATAGATGAAGTTACGAGATCCTCTCCCAATTCACTTGCAAACAAGAATAAGAACCAAGAATGAGTAAACCTTGAATTGAAAGTGCAAACTCTTGTTACCTAAACAAAATCCAATTGTTTATTACAACCACAAAACACAATAACCTTAGCCAAATAGATTTAGTTCATGGCTAGGTTCCAAAGAAACACAAGACAAAGAATTCCTAACATAAACCTAATTGAACAAGAAAGAAAAAGATGAAGAATGGTTAAAGCCTTTGTCGAAATCTCTCCCTCCTTCTTGTCGAAATCTCCCAATTGTTTTCCCTTTCTTTTCGAAATCTCTCCCCTTTGCTCTCCCTTGCTCTTGTCGAAATCTCTCCCCCTTTGCTCTCCCCTTTTCTTGTCGAAATCTCTCTCATCTCCCCTTTTGGAGTTGACGTCTTGGTCTTCAATTTATAGGGCTAGGTCAAAGTCTTTTTTGAGGAGGAAGTTAAGTTGGAATTAAATACTTTTAAAGAATATAATTCTTTATTATATTTAAATTCCTTCTAGATCTTCTCCTATCTTCTTGGGATTTAATTTCTCTTTAACCTCTTCATAGAAATCAAACTCCTTTGGGATTTAACTTTGCTCTACGTCATCTTGGGTTTATCTAGTCATCAATTTTGACTGCCATATCATCTTATCCCTTATCGACAATTGCCCTGGCAACTAGCTCGGCATCTCCTTCATGCATTGCCCTAGCAACTGGTTCCAGTCTTGCTTTGGCAAGTGATTCTGCACACACACAAAAACACACCAAAGTAGTATCTTTTTCCACAAAATTAAGCAAAATATAAAATCAAGCAAAATATAAAATCAAGCTTGTCCACCAAGGAAACAATGCAAACATGCATGAGGTTTTCAAATTACTTGTGAGTGTGTGCAAGTTGATTTTTCGGATTCTATGCAAACAAGAGGTTTTCAAATTACTTCATTGGGTTCTTTTAACATGTTTTAACTACAGCCGGTTTCGGGCACCTCTAGTGTTTTATTTTTAGTTTTCTTAAGTTAATTAATTTATTCGACTAGAGCCGGTTTCGGGCACCTCTAGCGATCAATTTTTAGCACATACTAGAGCCAATTTCGGTCACCTCTAGTATTCATCCAATTTTTATTCTAATCCCCCAACTTTTTAACTATCAACCTAAGTTCGCTAGAATTCCTTAAATCAATCAAGACACACAGTGTTTCATCAAGTTTAGCATCTTAGTACGATTCTAAGTGTTTCCATTTTTATCCGAGAATAAAAAGTTCTATTAAGTAAGTACATTGGCAAAGTCATCATCGGATATTCATCAAATCTAGGCAAATCTTGTTCCAACTACAGGCATGGCAGCAATTTATGTATCCTACATGCAATACTTAAGATGAATGCAACTAAACATGGTAACTAACTAATAACAATCCCCCCAAACTCGAGTGAGGCATTGTCCTCAATGCATGCAACAAAGAAAAATAAAAATAAAAAAAAAGTAAAATGCAAACGAGGACTTACTCTGAGAGTTCGTCGTCGTGGATGATTAGTTTCTTTTTGGTCGATGTCTTGATTCTTTTGCTTGAACGCGGTGGTTGCTTCCTTGTTGTCGATGGTGGAATCGATCCTCGTGCGGGGTTGTCCTTATCGTCCTCTTCATCAATGTCATTGGCTTTTCGCTTGGGCTTGGAGGATTCGATTGATGCGGTCTTTGTTGGTGCAATGGAGGACTCGTCCGAATCTAAAAAATCAGACAATGATTCAGTACGAATTTATTCGGGCATAGGTGCTTTACCTTTGGCTTTTCCAGTGGTTTCCGGGGCGTCTTTAGCTTTGGTTGCCGTGACATCTTTAGTGTTGGTTGCCGTGGTAATTGCTTGGGCAGGCGCAGCGTAGGTTGTCGTGGCATCATCTGTTGCGGTTGCCATGGCAACCGTTTCATTGGTTACCGTGGTAAGGATTTTGGCAGAAAAGATAGGGAACGACATGCGGTTGTCTGGGTACTTTTCCAGGATGACTTGAGTGATGGCATTGTTGTGATCCTTCATGTATCGCATGAACATTAATTGCCGATCTTCAATTTGCCTAAGGCGGTTCGCCAACAGTTGTAATAGTGCTTCAAGTTGTCCTGGGGTTGATGGCCGACTATATAGGATTTATTTAGGGTAAATTGGAGGCTTAATATAAGCCTTAGATTTAGCCCATTAATTTCCTTGTTTAGGAAGTTTCTTTCTTAAATCAAATTCCTCTTTATCTTGAACTCTTTTCCTACAATTCAAAAACAAATAAAATAAGAATTAAAATTAAAGATAAACTAGTAAAAGAAAATAAATAAAGATGTGTAAAGAAATTCTTAAACTTAAAATTTAAAAATAATTAGATAAATATGAAAGAAAGATGTAATCTTAATCTTAAAGAAAATAAATAAATCTATCCTAAAAAGAAAAAAATAACTAAAATTAATAAAAATTAAATAGTTCAGAAAAAAATAAAAATAAAAATAAAATATCAAAAGGAAAGCATGCTCATGTATCTCCTAATGTGACCACTTCTTTGTTACATTCCACATGGGCACCGTTGTAGTGCTTCAGTCTTTGTCCTTTGACTTTGAATTCATGTTCCTCAGTGATGGACTTGATTATCACGGCACCACGGGAGAACGGTTTGACAACTTCGAATAGTCCCGACCATCTTGATTTCAGTTTTCCCGGGAAAAGTTTTAGCCGAGAATTGAATAAGAGAACTAGTTGCCCTGGCATGCCTTGTCGCGGCAATAGTTTCTTGTCATACCATTGCTTTGTTTTCTCCTTGTAGATTCGTGCATTGTTATAGGCGAGTGCATAAAATTCTTCTATCTCGTTGAGGTCCAACAAACGCTTTTGTCCAGTATTTTCCCAATCCATATTCACGGTCTTGATTGCTCAATATGCCTTATGTTCGATTTCCACCGGTAGATGGCATGTTTTGCCATAGACAAGTCGGAAGGGAAACATACCTAAGGGTGTTTTGAATGCAGTGCGATATGCCCAAAGTGCGTCATCTAGTCTTACTGATCAATCCTTCCTAGAAGGATTTACAACTTTTTCGAGTATACCCTTCAATTCTCGGTTGGAAATTTCTGCTTGCCCATTGGTTTGTGGGTGATATGTCGTGGCAACTTTGTGTGACACGCCGAAGTGTTGCAACATCTTGGCAATAAGTCTGTTGTCAAAGTGCTTGCCTTCATCACTGATAATTGCTCTCGGCATCCCAAACCGTGTAAATATATTTTTCTGCAAGAATCGTTGCACGGTCTTGGAATCGTTTGTGGGAACTGCACCTGCCTCAACCCATTTAGACACGTAGTCAACGGCAAGTAGAATGTAGAGGTTGTCGAATGAAGATGAGAAAGGTTTCATAAAATCGATCCCCTATACATCGAACAGTTCCACCTCGATGGTGTTTTGGAGTGGCATCTCATATCGTCTAGAGATATTGCCCGTCCTCTGGAAACGATCACATTGCTTGTAAAACTCTTGGGCATCTTTGTACAGTGTTGGCCAATACAAACTGGGTTGCAAAACTTTGGTCGTGGTACGTATTCCTCCAAAATGTCCTCCATAGGGTGAAGAATGACATTATCAGAGTACATTCTATTGCTCCTCTTCAGGGACACATCGGCGTATAACCTGATCTACACATTGTTTAAATAGAAGAGACTCATCCCAAAAGTAATGCTTAGCATCATGGCAGAACCGCTTCTTCCCTTGGTGAGTAAGGCCATAAGGTAAAATACCACAAACAAGGAAATTAACTAAATCCGCGTACCAGGGTATTGCTGAGGCATGTGTTGCAGTGGCAACTGCTTCCATAGTTGTCGAGGTGTGCGCGTCTAGAGTTGCCACGGCATGCGCGTCAAGGGTTGCCGAGGCATGCGCGTCAAGGGTTACCGAGGCATACGCGTCTAGGGTTGCCAAGGCGTGCACATCAGTGGTTGCTGAGGCATATGCGTCTGGAGTTGCCGAGGCGTGCGCGTCAAGGTTTGCCGAGGCATGTGCGTCAAGGGTTGCCGAGACATGCACATCCATGGTTGCCGAGGCAACTAACAGTTGCTCATCCGAGAATGCATCGCATATCTCTAAATCTGTGTCCTCCTCCCTATTGCGTTCTAGGCGTGATAAGTAATCGGCCACTTGATTTTCTGTTCTTTTCATGTCCTTAATTTTAATGTCAAACTCTTGTAAAAGTAATATCCAATGAATCAAACGAGGTTTGACATCCTTTTTAGCAAATAGATACTTAATTGCCGAATGGTCCGTATGGACAATTATCTCTGTACCAATCAAATAGGATCGGAACTTGTCAAATGCGAAAACTACGGCTAGTAACTCTTTCTACGTTGTTGTGTAATTCACTTGAGCACTATTAAGAGTTTTACTAGCGTAGTATATCACATGAAAGGTCTTACCTGTGCGTTGGCCTAGGACTACTCCTACCGCGAAATCACTTGCATCACACATGAGCTCAAAAGGTAGCATCCAATCTGGTGGAACGACAATGGGTGCCGAGGTAAGCTTTTCCTTTAGGGTTTTGAATGCTTGGACGCAAGAATCATCAAAATTGAAGACTTTATCCTGTTCAAGCAAATTGCACAAGGGCTTAGTAATTTTAGAAAAATTATGAATGAACCTCCTGTAAAAACTTGCATGTCCAAGAAAGCTTCGGATTCTTTTAACCGAACTTGGTGGGGGTAATCTCTCAATCACGTCCACCTTGGTTTTGTCTACTTCAATTCCCTTGGATGAAATCTTTTGGCTGATCACTATTCCTTCATATACCATAAAATGGCACTTCTCCCAATTAATGACTAAATCAGTTTCTTCATATCTTGCAAACACCCTCTCTAAATTGCTGAGGCAACTGTCAAAGTCATTACCAAAAACGGAAAAATCATCCATGAAGATCTCAAGGAAGTCTTCGACCATGTCTGAAAATAGTGCCATCATGCAACTTTGGAAGGTCGCTGGGGCATTACACAATCCGAACGGTATCCTTCGGAAAGCATAAGTATCGCATGGGCATGTAAAGGTTATCTTTTCTTGATCTTCTGGTGCTATGGCAATTTGATTGTAACCTGAATAACCATCAAGAAAACAATAAAAGGGTTTACATGCAAGACGGTCAAGCATTTGATCAATAAAGGGTAATGGGAAATGATCTTTCCTAGTGGCTTTGTTTAGCTTTCGATAATCCATACAAACCCTCAAACCGGTCACAGTCCTGGTTGGAATGAGTTTATTGTTTTCATTACTTACCACCGTTATACCTTTTTTTTTTGGTACACATTGTACCGGACTTACCCATGTACTATCAGAGATAGGGTATATAATGCCGGCGTCAAGTCACTTGATGATTTCTTTCATTACAACCTCTTTCATGTCATGATTCAGTCTCCTATGGGCCTCAATCGAAGGTTTGTGATCATCTTCTAACAAAATCTTGTGCATGCACACTGCCGGGCTAATTCCTTTCAAGTCGGCAATTGTCTACCCTATTGTCTTCTTGTGTAGCATCAACATTTTGATCAGCTTCTTTCCTTGCTCAGGCTGTAACTTAGAGGAAATAATTACAGGCAATGTATTATCGGTTCCCAATTAAGCATATTTTAGTTACCCTGGCAATTGTTTCAACTCAAGAATCGGTGGTTGTTCAATGAAGGGCTTTTCGAGTTTACCTTCCTTACCTAAGTAATCCAGTAGTTCAAAGTATGTACCTGGTTGATTGACTAACCAATTTGCCTCTTCTTGTTGTTCCTCATCGATCAGTTCTTCATACTCATCAGGTTCCTCTTGATCGGTAATGTAGTTGCCGAGGCAACTAAATTCCTCGTCGATGTCAAACTCTGTCGTGGCATGAAGAAGTTGGCATTCTTCCGGATCATCGGCATGCCTTAGTGTTTGGAACACATTTAGTTTAACTTACTGGTCATTCTCCCTCATTGTGAGTTCTCCCTTTTCAACATCGATCAAGGTTCTCCATGTTACTAGGAAGGGTCTCCCGAGAATGATAGGTGCATGCTCATCTACTTCACAATCCAAAACAATAAAGTCAGCGGGAAAAATAAATTTATCAACTTTTACCAGTATGTCTTCAATTTTTCCCTCTGGATGCACATAGGATCTGTTGGCTAGCTGTAACATAACTGTTGTAGGTTTTGCCTTCCCGATTCCTAGTTTCTGGAAAACCGATTTAGGCATCAAGTTTATGCTTGCTCCAAGGTCACATAATGCTTTCCTGACATAGTGGTTTCCGATGGAACAAGGTATTGTGAAACTTCCGGGATCCTTCAACATGGGTGGCATGCGATTGTGCAATATGGCCATGCATCCATCTGTTGCGGCAACTGTTTCAAACTCTCCTAGCCTTGTTCTCTTGGACACAATGTCTTTAAGAAACTTGGCATAGTTCAGCATTTGTTCAATTTCTTCAACCAATGGCAAATTGATGTGGACTTGCTTTAGGATATCAAGAAACTTCTTGAATTGATATTCTTACTTTTGTCACTTCAACCTTTGTGGGAATGGTGGTGGAAGTCGGATATCTTCGATCCTTTCATTGGTCTGGAACCTGATTAATGGCATTGCCGAGGCAACTGGAGTTGCCGAGGCATTGTCAACTGGGGTTGTCATGGCGTGCCTATCGTTGGTTACCGCGGTATCCTTATCGCCGGTTGCCGAGGCATGCTTATCGCTGGTTGCCGCTGTAATTCATAGTTCAGCATCTGAGGCTTTGTCACCGAGTTCGTCTTGTTCTTTTTGTGGAGTTTTGTTTGATGAGCGAGCTTGAGCCTCTTTAAGTTGTTGGCCACTTCTAGTGGTGATCGCCTTACATTGCTCATGGCCCAGTTCCTCTTGCGACTTCATTATCGCTAGGTAAGCCTCCTTGTGGTCTAGTATTCAGGTTTTGAGCAAATTGCCCGACTTGATTTTCCAATGATTTGATTGCCGCCTTTTGGTTTTGCAATCTCATATCGGTCATATTAATAAAAACATCGGTTCTTTTTATGAAGTTACTATTCTCAGCCATATAAGATTTAGTTTTCAACATAAAAGTATTGAGAGAATTTTCCAAAGAACTAGATGTTGTCGGTTGTTGCTGCGGCAACTGTTGCCGTGGCATATTCTGCTGGAATCCCGATGCTTGTGCATTCTGATTGTTCTGGTTTAGAGCATTGTTTGGATTACTCCATGAAAAATTCGGGTGCTTCTTCCAAGCTGGATTGTATGTATTGGACATCACATTTTTGTTCCGGTTGTAATTCCCCACATAAAAGCTGGATTCTGGATTCTGCATACATTCAGAAGAATCATGGTTACCACCACATAACTCACAAAAGAAATCCACTACCTTGACCTCCAGTGTCATGTTTGGTTTCTGCATGTTCTGGACCATCTTGGTTAGAGCGACCAATTGTGCCGAAATTGAGTCTGATGATCCCAGGTTCATGTATTGTGGCTTGGCGTCTAACTCATCCTCTTCTAGCAGATGGAAACTGATAATCATTCTTGGCAAGCCTGTTTAGAATTTGCATTGCTTCCTCCGACGACTTATCTAGGAGTATGTCGTTTGCCTAGCATCATCCTTGTTGGTGTATTCACAGCGTTGTAAAACATTGTTACTTGTGTCCACACTGGGAATCCATGTAGGGGGCATTTGTGTAGAAGTTCTCTATATCGCTCCCAAGCCTCGTACATGGATTTATCATCTGCCTGTCGAAAAGAAGTAATTTCGTTACAAAGCTTATCAGTCAAATTTGTAGGATCAAATCGAGCAAGGAAATCACGACAAAGATCGATCCAAGATCCTATTGATCCGACATGAATACTATTTAACCATGCTTTCGCCTTACCCCTCAGTGAATAGGGGAATAATCTTAGTCGTAAAACATCGGGGGTGACTCCTTGTATTTTGAATAAATTGCAAATCTCGAGGAAAGATTTAAGATGTTGTCGTGCATCTTCAGTTGCTGAGCCGCCAAATTGACCAATTGTGTTGATCATATTGAACATCACCAGTTTCAACTCAAAGGGGTCGGCGTCAATTTCAGGTGTGACAGCTCATGGATTAAGTCCTTCAAGATCTTCTTCAAGATAGTCTTGAATAGTTCTATTTCGTGCAAGAATCACTCCTCCTCCTGCTGGAACATCTTGATTCATATTGCCGTCTTGATTAGCCATTGCTACTTTTAACCTTCGTCTGAGTCTTTGCAAGGTTCGTTCGATTTCTGGATCAAATGGATATTCTGGTGTAATCGGTCTCGCCCTGGTCATATACCAATGCAAAACCAAAGTTTGTTAACCCTTTGAATCTTAAACAAGAAAAATAAAAAGTGCAAGAAATTAAAAACAAAGTTGCTATTGCCAATCCCCAGCAACGGCGCCAAAAACTTGTTGCGCGTAATAAGTGCTCCGCAATTGTGCAAGTGTACACGTCGCAAGTTATAGTATAAAAGATATCGTCTCCACAGGGATTGGTGTCACTTCAAGAATCTAATCTCTTGCGCTGTAAAAAGTAAAAACACAAGTAGGTGATTGTAGGAGTTTTAACTAACAACTAAACTAGAAAGCAATAAAATAAAAGAAGATGTAATCAAATGAGAGGGAATAAGCCAGGTTATCGTGAGTTGAGAAGTGATAGCCAATTGGATCATCTTGGTAAAAGAGTGCAAGGGCAACTCAGTTGTCGTGGCATCTTGCGCAGCGGGGTTGCCTTGACAACTAATCGACGGTTGCCTAGGCAATTGGCTGGGCAGCAACTTCAAGGTTTGAAGGAGCGTTCTTCAATGGTTTCTTCTTATCCCTAATTCGAAACTCTAGCTATTTGTGCATGCCTTGATAATACATCCCTGCGTGAATCAAGGGTGAACAACAACCAATCTTGCACTCCTCTTAGCCGTTGAAATCCTTAACTTATTCCTAAGCCGGATTAATCTTCACCATCAATAGATTGAATAAAGACCATACTCATTCGTTTCTTGAATCTAACTCTCCCGATATTAGATAAATAGATGAAGTTATGAGATCCTCTCCCAATTCACTCGCAAACAAGAATAAGAACCAAGAATGAGTAAACCTTGACTTGAAAGTGCAAACTCTTATTACCTAAACAAAATCCAATTGTTTCTCACAACCACAAAACATAATAACCTTAGCCAAATAGATTTAGTTCATGGCTAGGTTCCAAAGAAACACAAGACAAAGAATTCCTAACATAAACCTAATTGAACAAGAAAGAAAAAGATGAAGAATGGTTGGAGCCTTTGTCAAAATCTCTCCCTCCTTCTTGTCAAAATCTCCCAATTGCTCTCCCCCTCTTGTCGAAATCTCTCCCCTTTTGCTCTCCCTAGCTCTTGTCGAAATCTATCCCCCTTTGCTCTCCCTTGCTCTTTTCAAAATCTCTCCCATCTCCCACTTTGGAGTTGACGGCTTGGTCCTCAATTTATAGGGCTAGGTCAAAGTCTTTTTTGAGGAGGAAGTTAAGTTGGAATTAAATACTTTTAAAGAATATAATTCTTTATTATATTTAAATTCCTTCTAGATCTTCTCCTATCTTCTTGGGATTTAATTTCTCTTTAACCTCTTCATGGAAATCAAACTCCTTTGGGATTTAACTTTGCTCCACGTCATCTTGGGTTTATCTAGTCATCAATTTTGACTGCCATATCATCTTATCCCTTATCGACAATTGCCCTGGCAAATAACTCAGCATCTCCTTCATGCATTGCCCTGGCAACTAGCTCGGCATCTCCTTCATGCATTGCCCTGGCAACTGGTTCCAGCCTTGCTTTGGCAAGTGATTCTGCACACACACAAAAACACACCAAAGCAATATCTTTTTCCACAAAATTAAGCAAAATATGAAATCAAGCTTGTCCACCAAGGAAACAATACAAACATGCATGAATGGCTAATAATGCAACTAATATGAGCCTAAGTCTAGCAATAATATAAATAAAAATGGTGAATAAAATAATACTTTTAGACACTTAACAGTTATGCTTGAACATAATAAGGAATCATGCAGTGAGATGTGAGTGATTAAGATAGAATTTATCCCTCTTAACATAAGAGAGATATCTTTGGGTTCCTCGATGATTGAGACTGGGGAATGCATGGTCGTGCTCAAATGAGTTGATAGAGTCAATTTCATTTGTTTAATCAGTTCAATTGGGCATCGAGAAACTAAAGATAGAACGATAAAAGGTTAACATTTTCCATGCCTTATATTTTATCAAGATATCGTGAGATAAAATGATTATGACATAAACTGAATTAAGGTTGTCTCAGATTATGAGCTTTTCATTTAACTTGGGTAGTCATAATGTCTTGCTAGAGGCCATTTATGACTTGTAGAATAAAATGTGATTTTATCTACTACTAACGTTAAATGAACCTATAGGGTTGCACACTAAGAATGGTTGTGGTTATTACTCTCAATAATAAATTTAAGATAATGCGATTATTTTAAATTATATTATTAGAGATTATTTATTTGAATTTAAAAGGTTAAATTCATAATAGAATATCTTATTTATTTTATTATTTTTTTGAAAATAATATAAATAAATAATATTATCAAATAATCTCATTATCTAGATTTGATTGAATTTAAATTCCTTTTGTTTATATTTGTAAATCTTTTTCTTGCCACTTTCTTTACTCAAAAATCAACATATGATGATTAGTTATACATGTTGAATGTTCAAGTTTATGGTAGAGCTAGAAAATCGATGGACGTATATGTCGAAATTACTTCACTGATAATGTTGTTTTCCGTCTATAGGAAGACGTGCAGAACTTATCATCTGCTACTGGAGAAAAGGGTGATGACTTGATAAAGGTATTAAGAGAGCTAACTACTGTACAGAGAAACGTAGCAGATTTGCAAGTCAAACTCCAAGGCCGAAAGGTAAGCTTCCCGGTTTATTTGCCACATCACTTTCTTACTGCTTGTAAGGTTTATTGTTTGGGACTTTCGAATAGTATTATAGGTTAACAATTGACCAGAAGAAATTAAACTCGAGTATTTAAGAGGGTTGGATCTATTATTAAAAATGAAACAAAAGAGCAGTTCGGTAGCATAATATGTTCGTTAAAACAGTAATAAATTTATAGAAATCACACCCTAACACCTCGGTAGCATAATATGTTTATTTATTTATTTTTCTCAAATTTTTAGTATATATTTAAAAATATTTTATATAAAATTTAGAAGCATTTTGTATGAAACAATGTATGTTTATTAACTTAATATTGCTGATTCAAGCACAGCTTCTTTACCTGCATATCTGCTATTTGTTTTATATGTCCCGATTTATGGTATTTGTAAGATGATAAAAATGTTGCACACCTTACACATGCGAGTGAAATGGAAAAGAAATGTGAAACACTGGCGAGGATTACTACTATATTGAAAGATGTTATTCAAAATAAGGTAATCTCAGGTTTTCTTATTGTGTACTTTAGCACACTACTACTGGATTGCCTCGTGATAGTCGTTTTGATGAGTGTTATAGATATACGCTCATATAAGCAGTGCATGACTTCCATTTTACATGTGGTTCGAAATTTCTCTGCTCCACTACTTACTGCAACAATTTGTTTTAACCATTTTACTTTGTCAATAGGGTTATGAAGATGAGAGAGATTTTACTTCCTTTCTTATTAAGTTTTATGTCTGGTTTTATAACTCCCATGACCCAGACCAAATTTAACTGTCAAATTTCTTATCAAAATGTTGATTGTCGCTATAAAAAATAATAGAACTATAGAAATGCCTATATGTTATTTATATGTTTGTATTTTGTATTGATTGTTAGAATCAAATCATAAATTAAATATGATATCTAATACCCAGGATCTATCATGTCAAATCATCAAGAATAATAAACCGAATAAACTAAATGCGGAAGTGTACCTGAATTAATCGATAGACTGAAAACCTTGAATCTTGATGTTAAAATCCTAAATCTTTGGTATTGATCTTCCAAGAAAATAGATTTTCTCTCGACGTAAAACTCTCTGACGGGGAAGGAGAGAAAAACAAGTTAACCTATTTCTTGGGGACCACTACCTCTTTATATAGTTGATTATTAAATCAACTATTAGATATTTATAACTCTGCCCCTCATTGAATTATAAATATATCTTACGGTATCTACACTTTTATTTCCATGACACTTTAATACCTATGACACGCCTAACATAATTGGTCACTTGATTTTGTGTCATACTTTATAATAGCATCATACATTTTACATATGTTCCCACAATTGTGGATTTTAATCCAACAATCTCCCACTTGGGCAATATATGTTTCCCGACAAATGTCCAACCTTATGAGCTCAAAAATTGCTATTATATAATAGGTATTCTATAACAATCTCGTCTATCAACTATATCCATATAGGATCAAAGCAGCCTTTGTCGTATCAATCATGACAAGACCCATCAATGGTCACGTATACAAATATAGTCAAATGACATAGATCAATCATGGATGCGTAGCATGGAAAATTACATGAAATGTGAACCAAACATGTTTATTTCCAACTAGTCATCCTAAACCTTAGCGATATCAAACTTTACTGAATTCAGAGTGTGCATAAATCAAAAGAACTTTCTTTTTGCATAAAATAATCTTAAAATATTCTTAAACTGAAGTAACCAAAATTGTGTCTAAAACGAATGAGCATTTTTCAAAATTATAAACTCCCACTAAAACTGAATATCCTTAAATAACATTACACCCATATGAGTAGTGTGCTCTGAAAGACCTAGGGTGTCAGTTTCTTAATAAGCGCGCAATTATAGAGTTTGTACCAGCATGCTCTATAGACACACAAACACTGTGAATTTTCTTTAACAATTAGGAACTTAATATTTATGTGCTTCAAATTTAAAGTGTTCCTATTGTTTATAGAATAAATGAATGCATATTTATTGTCACAAAATAACCGAAGTGGTCTTTCTATTCAATCTATAATTAGCAGCCCATGTGACAAAATTCTTTTGCATCAATATTCTAATAGAATCGAAGTCTGTAAACTTGATGATCTCTAACTTACCAAAACTCCGATATGTGAGCATGTAATTTTTGTTCTCTAAAGATATCTCATAATCCTATTGGTTGTTATCTAATAGTTCATACTATAATTGTTTAAATATCTGTATAACATTCCAACAATGTACATAATATCGAACGCATATATACTTGGGCATAAATTAGATTCTCAATAGCTTATGCATATGGAATCATTTGTATTTTCTAAATTTCAAGGTTACTTTTAGGGCATTGAGTAAGACTAAATTTGTCTTCTTTAGCAATTTGAGTATCACTTGGTTTACTCCCACTAAACTTGTAGTATATACAGATTTGTCAACCGAATTTATCTCAAAAACTGAACGAGATAATTACTTGGTGAAATTTGTAATATCATTAATAAGAGTTCTACTTAAGCTCATAGATGATTTTTTTTAATTTACATATCATTGATTTTGTATCATTGGTCACAAATCTATGATTGTACAATATAATTTGTTTCTTCAATGTCACCATTGAAAAACACAAGCTTAACATTCATCTTATGTAGCTCAGGATTAAAATAAGCAACAAGAGGCGTGATTATCTTAAAAGAGTGTTTCAATGAAACTTGAGAGAAAGTCTCCACAAAATCAATGTCTTCTTTTAGAGTATATCCTTTAAATACAAGACATGCCTTATACTTATCTACATTACCATTTGCATTCCTCTTGATTTTAAATATTCATTTACAACCAATTGGTTTGCACCTTCAAGTAATGAGATAAGTTCCTAAACTTTATTGTCTTGCATAAAATTATATTATTCTTGAATGACATCAATCCACTTGTGAGAGTTAGAACTTATATGGTCTGATAAAAAAATGATTGAGTAATTTCCTATCATTCCATTGTTACCTTATTTGTTTTTAAAGAAATAAATATAATAATTCAGAATAGTATTTCATCTTCTTCTCGTGGACCTCTTTAATGACACTTTTTTTAAAGGTTGTTGAGTTTGTTCTTCTGAAATAATTACCTTATCTTGAATGTGAGTTGTTCAACCTTGTTTTGTGAGGTACTTAATTCACTTCTTGATAAATGATAGGTATAAAAACCTAAACATCGTCAAAAGTGATAGTAGAAATTAAATTATAATCCAATTCCTCCTCAATAGCAATGTATCTAACCTTATTTCTCCCTCCAAACTCAACATCCTAAAAATATTATAAATTTGTCCTTAAAATTATCCTAATTGTGGGATCATAAAATTTACAGCCCATGGATCACTCAAAATAACTGAAGTAGTTGCTCACTTTTGAAGTTTAATTTCTTCACATGTGTCCTAACTTATACAAAAGAATAAACACTTCGTAACTTATTGTTGTTTCTTTTGAGTAGGACCATTAGCAACTTTATTCTATTATATTTTTTTATTGCCCTTATTCTTATAGACACTAACTAAATGAGCACTAACCAAATGAGTACTTTTATACTTATAATGCTTCAACCTTTCTTCCTCTTTAACACAATGAGAAATGAGCTCAATTAGAGTCTGCTTCTCCTTTTGACAATTGTAACCATTTTTAAATTGGTTAAACTGTATAGGAATCGGTACCAAAAGCATAAGAACAAACAATTGTTAGAAAGTTCGATCTTATGTGCCTTAAATTTTGAAGCAATACTAAACATTTTCATAATGTACTCCCTCACATTTCCTTAAGCCTTATACTTTATAGACATCAAAAAAGGCATAAGTGATGTCATCTTAACCTTAATGTTTTGGGTAAAACATTTCTTAGTTTCGTCAAGGAAACCCTTAATATGAGTAATATCTTTAGATTTGTGCTCCTAAAGAATTCTAAAATGTTTTACTTTTGATCATTAAACTCGTGCAATTTGAACGAACTCACCTCTCAAAATCCCTTTTATAGGTGTGCTTACGCCATGAGAGGTGCAAGTTGTTCTTCCCTAAGTGCAAGATTTATGTTCATACAACCAAATACTTTATGTAAGTGCCTTTTTCTATTCCTTAAAATTAATTTCACTAAACATGAGTGTAGAATGTATATTAACAGATATTGTGATAGCAAAAACTAAATTAGCTAAATAGAGAACAAAATTAAATAAATAAATAAAACAAGCTCACATCCATATCCATAAATAAACAATAAATTCAAAATAATAGCTAGTTCCCCTCAAGATATCAAGCACAACATTAATATCAAGTCTTTGGACAATAATATTAACTGTAAGCCGTACTCTTGTTGTAGCAATCAAACATTGACAATAAACTATGTCAAACAATTGATTAATCTTTGGACTAACGTATTGTTCACATAAAATACCTTATAATTGTCACACATTTATGGCCACAATTGTCGTTGTAATTATGCCAAATATTAACTTTTCTTTGGGCCAATTAATAAACGCATGAATTACAAAAACCCATAATTATCTTAATATTTTAAATAAACTAATCTACACAAAAGCGGTCACTTTGATGACATTATGTTTCAATTAATCCATTAAAATATTAGACATCCGAAGCCAAAATATGAATTTAATTGTTTCAAAATATTTGTCTTAATTTAATCTTTCAATCAAATTAAAAGATAACCAAAATAATAATAAACTTGAATAAAGGTAAACCTCATATCAAGATATCGGACACTTCATTAATATTTCATCTTTGGACAAAACATTAACTTGCAAGTGATATATTGGTACAGTAATCAAACATTGATAATAAGAACATATCAAACAGAAATATTCCTTTGGGCCGATTTATTGCTCACATATAAAATTGAATAATTATCACATGTTTATTACCACAGTTGCACATGTAATAATGTTAATTATTAACCTTCTTTTGGGCCGATTAATACTAACATAATCTGACTTACATGCACAAAACCTTCTATATTTTAAAATAAAATAATGTTCACAATAAAGGTCACTTTTGTGACTTAATGTTTCAATTAATTTATCTCAGAATATATAATATAAATATATCGATATTCAAATTTAAATTATATAACGGTCAAAACTGAAATTTCTGATAACACTTAAGTTTCTGAAATAACCCAACATAAGATTGTCTGAATAGGACTATCAGAAAAGAAAAAAACTGAAATCTTTGACTATTTCTCAAAATTTCCTTAAGCATGCATTTGCTGAAATTAAAGTCGAATTCAAAACAATCAATATTTAACTAAAAGTCAAAACCAGAAGTATCATGTAAATGAATAATTCATATACTGATCGCATGAAACTTTAATATGCATAATAACCTTACGATCAAAAGAAATGAAATTCTTGATTAATCGAATTAAAAATCTATCAATTCCAAATCTATGTTATGTAAATAGATTTTCTCTCGTAAAAAACTCTCTGACGGGAAGGAGAGAAAAACAAGTTAACCTATTTCTTGGGGACCACTACTCTTTATATAGTTGATTATTAAATCAACTATTAGATATTTATAACTCTGCCCCTCATTGAATTATAAATATATCTTACGGTATCTACACTTTTATTTCCATGACACTTTAATACCTATGACACGCCTAACATAATTGGTCACTTGATTTTGTGTCATACTTTATAATAGCATCATACATTTTACATATGTTCCCACAATTGTGGATTTTAATCCAACAATCTCCCACTTGGGCAATATATGTTTCCCGACAAATGTCCAACCTTATGAGCTCAAAAATTGCTATTATATAATAGGTATTCTATAACAATCTCGTCTATCAACTATATCCATATAGGATCAAAGCAGCCTTTGTCGTATCAATCATGACAAGACCCATCAATGGTCACGTATACAAATATAGTCAAATGACATAGATCAATCATGGATGCGTAGCATGGAAAATTACATGAAATGTGAACCAAACATGTTTATTTCCAACTAGTCATCCTAAACCTTAGCGATATCAAACTTTACTGAATTCAGAGTGTGCATAAATCAAAAGAACTTTCTTTTTGCATAAAATAATCTTAAAATATTCTTAAACTGAAGTAACCAAAATTGTGTCTAAAACGAATGAGCATTTTTCAAAATTATAAACTCCCACTAAAACTGAATATCCTTAAATAACATTACACCCATATGAGTAGTGTGCTCTGAAAGACCTAGGGTGTCAGTTTCTTAATAAGCGCAATTATAGAGTTTGTACCAGCATGCTCTATAGACACACAAACACTGTGAATTTTCTTTAACAATTAGGAACTTAATATTTATGTGCTTCAAATTTAAAGTGTTCCTATTGTTTATAGAATAAATGAATGCATATTTATTGTCACAAAATAACCGAAGTGGTCTTTCTATTCAATCTATAATTAGCAGCCCATGTGACAAAATTCTTTTGCATCAATATTCTAATAGAATCGAAGTCTGTAAACTTGATGATCTCTAACTTACCAAAACTCCGATATGTGAGCATGTAATTTTTGTTCTCTAAAGATATCTCATAATCCTATTGGTTGTTATCTAATAGTTCATACTATAATTGTTTAAATATCTGTATAACATTCCAACAATGTACGCAATATCTGAACGCATATATACTTGGGCATAAATTAGATTCTCAATAGCTTATGCATATGGAATCATTTGTATTTTCTAAATTTCAAGGTTACTTTTAGGGCATTGAGTAAGACTAAATTTGTCTTCTTTAGCAATTTGAGTATCACTTGGTTTACTCCCACTAAACTTGTAGTATATACAGTTGTCAACCGAATTTATCTCAAAACTGAACGAGATAATTACTTGGTGAAATTTGTAATATCATTAATAAGAGTTCTACTTAAGCTCATAGATGATTTTTTTTAATTTACATATCATTGATTTTGTATCATTGGTCACAAATCTATGATTGTACAATATAATTTGTTTCTTCAATGTCACCATTGAAAAACACAAGCTTAACATTCATCTTATGTAGCTCAGGATTAAAATAAGCAACAAGAGGCGTGATTATCTTAAAAGAGTGTTTCAATGAAACTTGAGAGAAAGTCTCCACAAAATCAATGTCTTCTTTTAGAGTATATCCTTTAAATACAAGACATGCCTTATACTTATCTACATTACCATTTGCATTCCTCTTGATTTTAAATATTCATTTACAACCAATTGGTTTGCACCTTCAAGTAATGAGATAAGTTCCTAAACTTTATTGTCTTGCATAAAATTATATTATTCTTGAATGACATCAATCCACTTGTGAGAGTTAGAACTTATATGGTCTGATAAAAAAATGATTGAGTAATTTCCTATCATTCCATTGTTACCTTATTTGTTTTTAAAGAAATAAATATAATAATTCAGAATAGTATTTCATCTTCTTCTCGTGGACCTCTTTAATGACACTTTTTTTAAAGGTTGTTGAGTTTGTTCTTCTGAAATAATTACCTTATCTTGAATGTGAGTTGTTCAACCTTGTTTTGTGAGGTACTTAATTCACTTCTTGATAAATGATAGGTATAAAAACCTAAACATCGTCAAAAGTGATAGTAGAAATTAAATTATAATCCAATTCCTCCTCAATAGCAATGTATCTAACCTTATTTCTCCCTCCAAACTCAACATCCTAAAAATATTATAAATTTGTCCTTAAAATTATCCTAATTGTGGGATCATAAAATTTACAGCCCATGGATCACTCAAAATAACTGAAGTAGTTGCTCACTTTTGAAGTTTAATTTCTTCACATGTGTCCTAACTTATACAAAAGAATAAACACTTCGTAACTTATTGTTGTTTCTTTTGAGTAGGACCATTAGCAACTTTATTCTATTATATTTTTTTATTGCCCTTATTCTTATAGACACTAACTAAATGAGCACTAACCAAATGAGTACTTTTATACTTATAATGCTTCAACCTTTCTTCCTCTTTAACACAATGAGAAATGAGCTCAATTAGAGTCTGCTTTCTCCTTTTGACAATTGTAACCATTTTTAAATTGGTTAAACTGTATAGGAATCGGTACCAAAAGCATAAGAACAAACAATTGTTAGAAAGTTCGATCTTATGTGCCTTAAATTTTGAAGCAATACTAAACATTTTCATAATGTACTCCCTCACATTTCCTTAAGCCTTATACTTTATAGACATCAAAAAAGGCATAAGTGATGTCATCTTAACCTTAATGTTTTGGGTAAAACATTTCTTAGTTTCGTCAAGGAAACCCTTAATATGAGTAATATCTTTAGATTTGTGCTCCTAAAGAATTCTAAAATGTTTTACTTTTGATCATTAAACTCGTGCAATTTGAACGAACTCACCTCTCAAAATCCCTTTTATAGGTGCTTACCGCCATGAGAGGTGCAAGTTGTTCTTCCCTAAGTGCAAGATTTATGTTCATACAACCAAATACTTTATGTAAGTGCCTTTTTCTATTCCTTAAAATTAATTTCACTAAACATGAGTGTAGAATGTATATTAACAGATATTGTGATAGCAAAAACTAAATTAGCTAAATAGAGAACAAAATTAAATAAATAAATAAAACAAGCTCACATCCATATCCATAAATAAACAATAAATTCAAAATAATAGCTAGTTCCCCTCAAGATATCAAGCACAACATTAATATCAAGTCTTTGGACAATAATATTAACTGTAAGCCGTACTCTTGTTGTAGCAATCAAACATTGACAATAAACTATGTCAAACAATTGATTAATCTTTGGACTAACGTATTGTTCACATAAAATACCTTATAATTGTCACACATTTATGGCCACAATTGTCGTTGTAATTATGCCAAATATTAACTTTTCTTTGGGCCAATTAATAAACGCATGAATTACAAAAACCCATAATTATCTTAATATTTTAAATAAACTAATCTACACAAAAGCGGTCACTTTGATGACATTATGTTTCAATTAATCCATTAAAATATTAGACATCCGAAGCCAAAATATGAATTTAATTGTTTCAAAATATTTGTCTTAATTTAATCTTTCAATCAAATTAAAAGATAACCAAAATAATAATAAACTTGAATAAAGGTAAACCTCATATCAAGATATCGGACACTTCATTAATATTTCATCTTTGGACAAAACATTAACTTGCAAGTGATATATTGGTACAAGAATCAAACATTGATAATAAGAACATATCAAATGTAAATATTCCTTTGGGCCGATTTATTGCTCACATATAAAATTGAATAATTATCACATGTTTATTACCACAGTTGCACATGTAATAATGTTAATTATTAACCTTCTTTTGGGCCGATTAATACTAACATAATCTGACTTACATGCACAAAACCTTCTATATTTTAAAATAAAATAATGTTCACAATAAAGGTCACTTTTGTGACTTAATGTTTCAATTAATTTATCTCAGAATATATAATATAAATATATCGATATTCAAATTTAAATTATATAACGGTCAAAACTGAAATTTCTGATAACACTTAAGTTTCTGAAATAACCCAACATAAGATTGTCTGAATAGGACTATCAGAAAAGAAAAAAACTGAAATCTTTGACTATTTCTCAAAATTTCCTTAAGCATGCATTTGCTGAAATTAAAGTCGAATTCAAAACAATCAATATTTAACTAAAAGTCAAAACCAGAAGTATCATGTAAATGAATAATTCATATACTGATCGCATGAAACTTTAATATGCATAATAACCTTACGATCAAAAGAAATGAAATTCTTGATTAATCGAATTAAAAATCTATCAATTCCAAATCTATGTTATGTAATTCATAACATTAACCACATATTTACTTTATTTATTCCATAACTGATATAAAAACAAGTAATATGTAATATAAAATTGCAAAATAATATGCAACCTATAATCTGAATCCTTAATCCAGCAGTAAGCAATAATCCACTGCTTCTAATCAAGATTGATTATAAAATTTGCAAGCAATGTGCCATATTTACAATGAAAATAAACTTAATATTTTCCTACTTAACAACAAATGCAATTCCAAAACCAAAATATATATAGCCTAACAGTAGAGTGATTCAAAGCCAAACAAAAAAACACGATTAAAAGCCAAGCAATTGAGACAAAAAATACAGCAATTGATATGTATATTTCTAATTAATACTGCATAAAGATTAAACCCCTTAAGTATGCATCTAAACTGTCCAAACTTGAATTTTTAAAAAATAGGCCCTTGAGTTGCAATAAACCTAATTTTGAACAGAATTTTAAGAGTTGAGTTTGCAGCAAATATACACCAACCATAAAATAAAAAATAAGAAACTGAAATATCAATTGCTTTAACATGAATTCTCTCAAAATCAACCGGATTTAGTTTATAAATAGAGAGAGACGAAATTGAACATAATAAAAATAAGGGGACTTTGATGTAAAATTTCCCATTCAATGAACGTGTATCCCAAGTTTGACAATGGCAGACTTCATGCGTCCCCTATTCCTTATTACGATTAATTAGAAAACCTAACTTTGCCATGAGCCATATTTTATAATAAATCAAATGTTAAAAATTTGATTTAATTTACCTTATGCTAGTCGGCTATGATCTTTACCGGCTACAAGTGAATTTGAAACACAACAATCAAAGTTAACATAGTTAAAACTATGATGCTTTAAGATTTTCAATCGCAAAGATATAGTACGATTATGAAAATCAAAATTTTAAACTGAATCAAAAATTCAATTCCACAAAACCTTAATAACGAATCAATAAAAAAATTAATTCATTTTCAATGATTCAACATGACGAGTCTCTAATGCCCCTTGTTAAAATCAAATCATAAATTAAATATGATATCTAATACTTAGGATCTATCATGTCAAATAATCAAGAATAATAAACCGAATAAACTAAATGCGGAAACGTACCTGAATTAATCGATAGGCTGGAAACCTTGAATCTTGATGTTGAAATCTTAAGTCTTTGGTATTGATCTTCCAAGAAAATAGGCTTTCTCTTGACGTAAAACTCTTTGACGGGAAAGGAGAGAAAAACAAGTTAACCTATTTCTTACGTTATTTACACTTTTATTTCCATGACACTTTAATGCCTATGACACGCCTAACATAATTGGTCACTTGATTTTGTATCATACTTTATAATAGCATCATACATTTTACATATGTGCCCACAATTGCGGATTTTAATCCAACATTGATACCCTTGTAAGGCCATACGACTTGTTTGTATCGATACCCTTGTGAGGACTATGTCGTTTGCTTATCTATTTTGTCCCAAGAAATTTGTTTTGGAAACAGAAATCTGAACTTTTTCCATAGCTATGATGATTCCTACAAGAAGATATTATTCTTCCTTACACATTATATACAAATAAGATGAATCCATTTATTTATCTGATTATTTCCCCTCTTCATAATTTTGGCAGGATCGAATTATAGCTCGTCTGCAACAACCATATTCCCTGGATTGCATTCCAGTGGAAGCAGAATATCAGGTTTTCTCTTCATCTGTGGTCTAATTTGACATATGCAAATGCACACAAAAATAAATAAAAGGATTTTTGGTTCTTGTTTTCCTTGACCTTGGGATGATTGCATACAGATAGATCATATTTATTCTCTTGCTTTAAGATTCAAAGCTGTTGAATTTGGATTCAGAAAGTTTACTATAGTGGAACTAGAAACTTAGTTTGCTACTTTCCTCATGCATTTTAGTAGTTACTTGAAAGATGCGATTTAGGTTTGTTTCATGAACCAGGATATTCATATCTGGTGATGTTCGCCTTAAAAAACTTTGAATTTCTTGGCCTTCCAAACATGAGTTTGGACCGAGTACTTGCAGGTTATAGAACATATTTACATGCAATGGTTGAGTGATCGGTTAATCTTTAGAACTCTTTTGTTCCCTCCTATCCACAACGTGTATTTACCTGGTTTGTTGCCTTGTACTAGTGAACCAACATTACAATTAGATCTGATAAATATGATCTCTTGTGTGATTTTTTTGTTAGTTTATGATGAAAGATCAGAAGAGAGTTAGGTTAACTGCTATGGTTATTTTGTATATGCACCAAGTCATTGACTTCAACTCCTCCCATTGCATAAGAACCTTGTAGAATCAAAATAACTTTGGTATGGTGTTAACTTTTAGAAGAATGAAATTAAAAATTGCAAACCTAAATATAAATAATTTAGAAATAACACCATGCCAAAGCATTGATGCATGTTATAGTACATAAATATTCTTCCATTTTACTTGGATTTCTGCAGAAACAATTTTCTGAACTACTAATGAAGGCTGCAAGTGATTATGGTGCATTAACAGCAGCTGTTACTGATTTACAATGGAGCCAGAACTTTAAGGAGCCTCCTTCAGTTTGGGGGGTAGGCTTAAATATACATTTGGATACAAACATGCATATATGCACGTATGACATCTTGCATGTCGTCTGTGATGCTTTTCTTTTCCTCACTCAGGAGATGCTCCGTCCAATTCCCATTGCTTTAGCATCCTGCACCCGATTCTTTGAGGCCATGTCAGTAACAAGAGAGTCGTTTGCAACGCTTCAAATTTTGAGAGTGGGGAATTCTGCAACCCCATTGTCAACAACACCGACCAAGGATCCCTCGACTCTGTCTCAACCCGTTTGGAAAAACGAAACAAGTTTTGATGACTTGTCTATCAAAAGCCTTAGAAGCCATGAACTTGAATGCCAAGAAGCAGACGATGAAAATAGCGAGGTGGGGAACTTTGATCCGGCAGATGGTAGTAGCCACAGGAGATTGTCTTGGCCTTCATCGGTTAAAAAGAGTGGTCTTAATCTCTATCCCTATCTTGTAAGTAGTTGTTTTCCCTTGCTTGTTTCCTTTGTAGTCAGTAATATCTTGGATTCATAGTAGTATAGTTAACTTGAAATTTGTGCAAAAATGAATAGTGAATCTGCATATTCTTTTTCTTCTTTACCAAACATATTATATTTCCATTCTCTGTACTGATATAGGGTTTGATGTCAATGCTATTATTAACAAAAGTATTCTTAATTAACCCCATATGTTTTTATCATATCCAAATAAACCCTGATCCTTTTATTTGTACATTTGCAGTAAATAAGCTTTATTTTAAATGAAATTGTCAATGACTTATTTGGATACAATTTAAAAGGCCATGGTTTATTTGAGTACAAATTATATAAATTAAGGACTTATTTATATAATAAAAGTATAATAATATTTATCTAACTCTTGTGTTTGGATTGGAGAGAGGTGGGAAAAGGAGAGCACATCATTTCCTTTGTTTAGATATCTATTTTTATTTAAACAAAGGAAAGTAAGGGTCCGTTTGTTTCCCTGTAATTGGCTTTTCAGAAGACCAATTCTGAAAAATAAACTACATTTTCTGAAAACATGTTACGGAAAGTATTTTCTGGTGTTTGGATATTGCTGCGTAATTCAATTTCCGCTGTTTGGTAAATTTTCTTGAAAGCGTTTTAGGAAATCTGTTTTCGGTAGAACACACAAATTTTTTATTGAATTAATTTTATCTATAAAATTATATTTTGTAAAATTTTAAATATATAATACAATTTTTATTTTTTTATAAGTACATGAAATAATTAAGCAAAATTACAATATATTACTCAACAAGTTAATGAAGACAACTATAAATAGAATACTCAACAAGTTAATAAAGATAGAATATGCAAAACACAACTACGAATTTGCTTTTATCAACAAAATGTGATTGAATACGAGAAATAAAAAAAATAGTATCATATCATATTAAACAATGTCATTCTACATGTATAATTAGTACTACACTACACTAAAACAATAATATTGTTCAAATGTATAATATTACACAATTTTAAAACAATAATATCATCCAAATACAGAAATAGTAGTATATAATAATTATAACACAATATTATCCAACTACATAATTAGTACTACATCACATTAAACGAACCATATTGTCGAAGTGCATAATTAATACTACAACACATTAAAACAACAACATCGGTTAAGTGTATAATTATAATTAAACACCACATTAAAACTACATATTTTTACCCTTGAGTAAACTTTTGAAGCCAAATTTTTTTATGCTTCGGGTTTTTAGCCAAAAAAACTTTGGCCTCGTACTCGTTCTTCCCAAGAAAATCAAACACATTGCAAAGAAACTCATCATCAAACCCCTCTGTTTCCATCGACATCACTTCTTCGTAAAGATGTGGTGTCTTATCCTCGTTAATTTTTTTAATACTTCAGCAATCTCACCAAGTTTCTCACCTACAAATTGAATGTGGTCATCCTCGCCACTTTCTTTGATATTTTTTCTTTTACGCTTTGATGTGTCGGATGAAGATACCTTTGTCCTTTCCTCATCATCATTTTCAATGTTGGAGTTTAATGGGATGGAACTTTCATTAGCATCATCCAAATCTATATCCGCAAAACTTCCCGTTGCCATATTTTGACCGACAACCAAAGCCATCTCATCATAGAAATCAAATTTTCTGTTAAAAAAAAGAGCATATTTCGGGTGTGCCTGTTAAAAATTATACACAATTAAAAAATTATTAAAATATAAGTTTAATATATTAAAATGGGAGTATGTAAAGATTACCGTTATTGTAGCATCATTGTCACTCTATCGCATGTTATCATTTTCATGTTGTCATCCCACCCGAATTCACTTTCTTCACGAATTTTGCATATAATTTTCCATGTGTTTTTGACAGTACTCAAATGATTTTTCACATGTTTAGTATCACACTGAACTTGAAATTTTTCAGAAATAACTGCAGCAACTCATTTCATAGAAACCAATCTAAAGGAATTTGATGGTTTATTTCCTTTTTGAGCCTCCTCTGCAAGTATTTCTAAAAAAATATGTTCCATTGGTTTTGTCCATCTAAAATGTTTTGATGTACCCCGTTCTTTACTTGATTTAGGGTTATTCATTGTTATTTGCTACATTAACAAAAACATGTCAAAACAAAATAAT
Organism: Hibiscus mutabilis; assembly: GCA_019671005.1. Taxonomy (NCBI): domain Eukaryota; kingdom Viridiplantae; phylum Streptophyta; class Magnoliopsida; order Malvales; family Malvaceae; genus Hibiscus; species Hibiscus mutabilis. Next base: position 47,797,110 of record CM033731.1, read on the forward strand.
TATGCAAGTAACAAAAATTCAAAACTCAATGCAATAGCAATTATATGAGGATGATTTAATCAACTAAGAAATTAGTTAGTTGTTAATGTCAGTGACAGTTCATGTTGTTATAAGTGAAAATTGAGTTTCCCTAAAAATGATGAATTTACCAATTTTTATCGGAGGGAAAGCCACGGAAAGGAAAGGAAACAAATTTTTAAAGTGTAAAATATCATTTTTATCCTCTTCTTTAATAAATTGTTTTATGAAAATGTTATAATTGTAAAAAATCATTGTTGTTAATCATTTCATTTCCTTTTCACTATTTATCTAAACCAAAAAAATGTTAAAATTAATTTACTTTTCTTCCATTCAGTAATTTTAACTCTATAAATTTGGAGTTAATCATTTAGTAAAATCCCAATTCAAGAAATTAGTTCAGAATCCAAATAGAGTTGCAACAATAAAATATTTTTTAAAAATAAAACACATATATATATATATACACACACATTAAAAATAACTCTGCAATTTTTAAAACCAGTGAACCAAATTCTAGTAAAATTTTATAAAATCTAAAAATAAAACCAATCAACAAACAATTTGCTGACAAGAAACAGCCATCAAAGCAAAGGTATCACTTAAAAAGAAATTCCAAAATTCCATCACATTAAGTAAAACAGCGTCCATAAAAGCTCTTGAAGAAAGAGCTAGATATTTCAGAACCAGACAAAGTCCATAACACACCGTGGCCATGAGTCTCTGTATACACAATCAGACAATGATTCTACCCTTGAAGTGCTAAGAACAGTAAGCTGAAACTTGCCTTCATACAAATGAGAACATTGCAAAAACATTTGTTCCACCGGTTTGGTGCAGCATTGCATCGATCTCATCACCGTCCTCCATTTCCAGCTGAAGCAAAAGAGAAACAAATGGAATTTACGTTATGTGTTAGAAAACATATTCCACTCTGCAACATGCACATTAACACGAGGAAAACAGAATGATACCTCATCAGGGGTTTGCTCGCCTCGAAGGCGGCGACCATCGAACAAGAAGGCAATCGCGTTGAAATCCACAGACTGTCGATCACAGTATGCATTCATAAGCTTCTTCAGTTGTGTGCTTCTTTTGATCCTGAAGAAAACTTCATTCCCATCCTATGCTTGTCATAGGAAAAAATTATAAATTTAATCCAAATTAGAAGAGGAAACATTAATCTGAGAAGTCTTTGTAAATCTCAAATTCACTTCAACAGCATGAAAACCTTAACCCCGGACAGTTCTGAAATTGATCTGATTTTTAATAAATGTGAGCGACATACATACACACACACACACATATATATACACACGCGTACATCATTCAATAGTGAATTAACAAAGTTTTAAAACCAGAATTTTGTTCGGTTGATTCATAGAGTGTCTTTAGAAAAGGTGGTTTCAAGATAGATAAGTCAAACAAAGGTGTGTTCATGGCCACAAAAATTTCAGATCGAATATGCAGTTCTTTATCAGCACAAAAACCCGAAAACTATTTGAACATTGAAATTTATGAATCCCCATAACTTGATATATAATTAACATCGCGTTACTCATATATCTCGCTTTTATGTGTTTCCAAACAGGATTGCAGTAAATAACAAGAAGCACAAGAATACTTGAAATAAGATCGAGATCGATGCAGTGAAAACAGATATTATTCCAACGCATGCCAGCAAAGTTGAAGGTGAAACAACGGTGTTTCCTCTTCGAATTTACCATTACACAGGATTAAACAAATACCATAAATTTGAAAATTGTCATAAAATTTTGTTCAAAAGAAAATAGTCAAAAAATTAATCATTTCATATTGTTTAAGGAAAATTTTAATACTAATAGAAAAAAAATCATTCTTCTTTAAAATATCAAGTTACCTAAAGGCAAACTAAACTCAAAAGCATGCAAAAAATAGTAACAAAAATAGCAATATTAACGTATAACAAAAAATTACAGAATTTACTTTAATTTCAATTATTAAACCCCATGAAAAAACAGGAATTACAAAGAACAAGCTTTACATCGACGGTCTATCCAATCGCAACCATATCGGCATCTTATTTAATCCCAAGGCTAAAATATCAAACACAGAAATTGCAACCAAACAACATGAAAACGGAAAAAGGAGGAAAATCTATCTCCCAATAGTAAGTAAATAATGAGAAATTTAAAGACCTGGCCTTTGACTTTGAGGTTGATGTGGGCGGCGGATTGGTCGCCGGGCTTCTTATCTTCCTCTGGCGGCCCTGACATTTTCTCCTTCTTCTTGTTTTGGTCTCAGCTATTTCTGGTTCCGATTCTTTACTAATTCGATCTTTTATAGAATTAGGGATTTCTCTACGATTTATCTGATTTCACTTCGTTTCTATCAAAACAGGATATTATTTTTTTAATCTCGAATTTATGAATTTAGTGACGTGTAAAATTATTACTGGACTATCTTCTTTGGATTTTCCCTTTCTATAAACGGCCTGATTGGCACCGGGTGAAATTAGTATAATTGCGAAAGCGTAACAGTCAAACAAGTGTTCAAACTACATTATTTTTAGATAAGTGTTTAAATTATATTTTGGGTCAAATAAGTGCATAGTATTTTATTCCGTGACTCATTTAAAGTTTTTTTGTGACATACGTTATTTTTTTCGTTATCCAATAAAATTCAAACACAAGGCATGAGTTTATCATTTTCTGAAATTAAAATCCGAAAAATAGAATAATAAATAATAAAATATATTAATTAAACCAATAACTTTTAATTTCTCTAAAAAACCCCAACTCTAACCATAACTTCTTAAATTTCTCTATTCCAACCACCGATTTAACCATCATCGAAACCTTTCTACCGAAAGTCCCATCATCTCGTCACAAAAAAACAACGAATGAATCACCGATTTTATCGTCGACAAACACCCAACAATGAAAAAAAGGTCGTTTGGGTTTCAATAGACGACTAGAGGCTGAGAATAGTCTAACGGTGAGGTACTCGACACTTGGGCGGTGAACGGTTGTCACGGCCATTTTTGAAATTGGGATGTGCAAAAATATCCTGACGATCGATCTTTTAGAAAATTAGTATTTTCTCACCATTTTAAATTTAATCTTGAAAATTTATGGCTTTTCATATTAAATCGAATTTTCCTTTATTTATCCTTGAAAAACATTTTGGAGTCGCCACCGATCCCTTCGTGGTAGACCGGACACCAAAAAAAACAAACCAGAGATTCTGTCTTAAAAATTGGGTTCGAGAGTCGATTACGTGTAGGGAAGGATTAGCACCCCTACGAACGCCCGTTATCGGTACCTTTAATTTTACGTGGCATTTTGAATAATAATTTGAATTTAATTTATCCCAGAATTATTAACTGAATTTAAATTCCGAATGCATATATCCTTTTATAAGGAAATTCATTTTGTTCGAGTACGAGATTAAAAGCACAATGTTAAGTGGCACCCCTATTCGTATTTAAAAATAAATTTCCAACGTAAAAGGTTTTTAATGAATGATATTTTATTGTCTTGTCTATTTTAAGTACTAATCCTAAAAAGGCTCTAATTAATTATTTATTTAAAGCTATGAATATTAATTAATTTAATGGCTTTTATGTGAAAATGTCAATTTCTTGAACACTTTCCATATATTTAAAGCCTTTAAATTAATCATATTCCTAATTAACTCCTCTAATTAATTAAAGTTCTACTCCTAATGAGGGCCCTAACAATTTATTATTTAATTATAAGTGAAAATGTATATCGAATGTACACATTTATGACCAAGGCTGAGATAACACATTATTGTAAACAATGGAACACCATCCAGATTTGAACCTCAAAGATTCTATTCGATATACATTTAATTAACTACAATGTATTAATTATTAATGTCAATTAAAGAACTAATTTGGTTTCTAATTATAAGTGTAAATATATTAAATATATTCATTAAAATCCATGTTGAGATAACACCTCATTGTAAACAATGGAACACCATTCAAATTGGGATTTTAAAGTTTATATTTAATATATTTTAATTACTACAATTATCTATCATACTCAATTATTGAATCCTAATTAGAGAAACTTAGGCTAAAGGCTCTAATAATCAATCAAAGGCTAAGTATATTTATTATCTAACAAAATATACTATATGCTAATTTTAAAAGGATGCATTCAAACATATAAATTAAGCAATTAAAACAATTAAATAAAATTAAAGGACTAAATTTAAAGAAATAAAACTTGCAAAAGTTTTTTTATTACATAAAGGACTGAATTGAAACAAATACAAAATCAAAGCCCAATTACAAAACCCACGTGACTCAATTGCAAGAATTCAAACCTAAGGGGTACAATTAAGGGATATAGGAGACTAAATTGAGAGAATTACAAAGCTTAGGGAACAAATTAAGGGAGAAAAAGACTAAATTGAGAAAAAAAAGAAATTTTGGGAAAAAACCAAAGGTTATCCATCAAAAGAGCGCGGATCTGACCTGACCCGGATGTAAACACGCGGGTCAAACCCGCAAACTCAGTGTCAAAACGACACCGTTTTGAGTTTCCTATAAAGCCTCAAGAACGAGTTGGACCGGCCATAACTCACCTCCCCACTCTCTCTCTTCTCTCTCACCCTTTCCAATTGCTTTGAATTTAAACACCTAATTACCCGAAAACCCCATCCCATTTGGATCAAAACACTCACTTTTGTGGGATATTCTTCGTATGTTCATCCAAAACTGGATGAACACGAAGAACTCCGACCTAGTACCGCCGCTAACACCGCCTCTAGATCCTCAACCACCAACTCCGACCAACCATCAGCTGTTCGCTGGCCACCGAGATTCAAATCTCGGCCGCCGCAGTTGACGTCGGCCGCCAAATGGCGATTTTCGGCCAACGTTTGAACTCCGACCACCTTCTACTTCTTTCCGGCCGCCGTGGTGCGATTTTCGACCACCGCAAGGCGACTTTCGACCATCATCCTCGTCGTATCAAACCCTAAACACCAAAAAATTCTCCAGATTCAAACCTAAACCTAAATCTAACTCCCGTTTCAACAGAAACACCAATCTTCCCCTGATCTAAGCCTAAATCTACCCAAACCATCCCTCTTCGACTCCGACGGCCTCTCCAATGACATGCAAAGACTCTAACCACTGTCAATCTAACCCAACTGCTTTACAACCTACTTCGATCTCCTCACTCATTTTCCGATTTACTTTCCATTTTTATGTGCGTAAATATAAACTGATTTTCGAGTTTAATTTGTTGCAGGAATTGAAATGGAGAATGAGATATACCTCTGATGATGACGTGGCGATCTCAGTCTACTCTAGAGACGTTCGAGCTTCTGATGTCTTATCAGTTCACTGCGTCCGATCGAATGGCTCTTCAGCTTTCGGCGGTTCAACTCCCGATAAAGCTTTCTCTATCCTCTCATTATTACTTACATTTATTATTTTATTTATTTTTCTAGATTATCATTAATTGCCTGACACTTTCTCTTTCATGCTATTTATAGGGGTTGACCATCGTGACGTCAGACAACCATAATCCGGGTTAAATCTTCTAGACCAATGTCGGCATGACACGTACTCTAGTTTGGGCGGAAAAATGAGCTTTTGATCCATTTGTGTTTGTTTGACCGAAAATAAGAGGGAAATGAGATTATGTAAATGGGCTTTTCATTGTAATTGGGCTTTGAGATTTTATATGTATTTGAACATTATTATATGGACTGTATTTGGACTAAATTTATTTATTTACTTATTGTATATTATTTATTTACTTATTATCCCGGTCAAAATTCGAGTATTACAACGGCGAACCACCTACATGTGGAGGATGTCGGACGGTTAGGGAGAAGTTATTTGGTGGTTTAATTGAAAAGAAATTAAAACTTAAGAATTTTTAAAGAAATTCATATTTCTAAAGAAATTCGGAAAGTAAAAAAATAATTAAAAAATAGGCCGCGTGTCATATTTTGATTGGATGACGGAATTTTTTTTATCATTCCTTGACAAAAAACTTAAATGGATCACGAAATGAAACATTAGGCATCTATTTAGGGAAAAATATAGTTCAAGTGCCTATATAAAAAAAAAGATATAGTTTGGGCACTTATTTAACTGTTAGGAAGTACTTAAAAAGCATTGCTATCTTTTGGGATAAAACAACATTTTAGTTCATGAACTTGGAAATTTTTATCAAATTGGTCTCTAAATATTTTTCACATTAGTAATTGAATTTGATTTTTTTATTTTTAGTCATTTCATGATGTAACAATTTAAATTTGTGCCACTTGACAAAATCCACATAGTGACTGTGACGTGCCATCAATATATTCAAGTTTTAAAGTTCAAGAACAAGTTAAAAAAACAAAGCAAGCACATTTGACCGGTTGATAAAACTGTCCATCTTTATTATTTTATATATTTTTAAGAGCACTACTTTCTTCATCTAAAATTACCCTTCTCTTTTCTCTAGGTATAATTAGAAATTATAAAAAAATTTAAAGAATTAGAGATTAAGCTTAAAAAGGTTATCAAATTTTGGAACTAAATTTTACTTTATACATGGGCTAAAATATTAAACTTCAAAAGTATAAGAGATTATTAAATATTTAAACTCAAAATTCATGAGGCAATGCCTAATTTATCTAATGTTTAAACTTATAGGGACCTAAATAGCTATTGGACAAAAAACTTTGACGACACGTGCCTTAACTAATCTACTCGTATCGCACACCTAGCTTTGGTGGGTAAGTCTCTCGGTGAAAATTTGTTGTATACACAAGGCCTCGAACTCAAAAGCTACTTAAGCGATACCAATCTGCTTACCACAATGCTCATTCTTTTTTAGTTCAACACCTACTTGATTATATATTTAATAAACTCTTATATTTTTAATATGGATATTTTGTTTTTTTACAAGGGCCAAATTGTTATAAGACCAATACTTAACAAATATTTAAATTTCATAACAGGGGGCGGGCCCCTTGGGCCCAAGGGAGCTCCCTTATATATAGAGAGAGAGAGGATTCTCTTACACTATGTAAAACTTGAAAGTTTTACATGTTTTTTGGACTATTGGATGAATGTAGATAGATGATTGAGATTAGCAGTAGGAAATTTGAAGATTATCACTTGGAAAAAAAGATAAGAAAATAATATAAGTCATTTATTATTCTCTTCCAACGGTCCAAAGAGAGTATAAATGTAATTGAGTTTTACATATTATAAGTGGATCTTATAAAGACCAAACCAAAAGGTAAAATAAAATTATAGGAACCAATATGAAAAATTTATAAATTTTGAAGTGATTACTTATACCAAATTTGTATAAATAAAGAGACATTTTGAAAAAAATTAATTGTTTAAGTTCGACAAGTAAAAAAAAACGATGTCAAATATTTAAAATTACTAATATATATATATATATATATATATATATATATATATAAGGTCAAGATGAGGTTTTTCGAGAATAAAATGGCAACAAAACGTCTAAGGCTTTGTTTTTGGTTGTGGTAGGAAAACCAAGGTTTAGGGCAAATTAAGGTTTTACAAAAGCTAGAAAAATTAACTTTTGGCAAACCAAGGTTTGAGAAGCTAGTTTGGGGGGTAAACCAATGTTTTAACACTCAAAAATTGAGTATTTTTTGTTGCTTTTGGAATTTTTTGGGTGAAAAAAATTAATTTAAGAAGCCAAACACAACAAAAAATAAGCCCTAAAACATCCTGTCAACGTGTAGATATTGCCAAGTTATATCGATTGAGCATTTGAGTACAAATTTATGAATTTTAAAAGTTTTGCACTATACTTTTTTTATTAAATTGGTGCGATGATAGTATTTGTAAATATTTTTTTAATCTTTTGATAAGATATATTTTATATATATAGATGTTTGGATTTAAATTTCATAAAATAAATATTATTTTTTTCACTGGAATTATTCGCTGAGTCCAATTTTGCACTATACTTGTTTGAAAAACAACTTGATTTATTATTTGAAATGCATTGTTTTGTTAATATTCAATTTTTTCAAACACATGAAAGACGCAAATGACGAAACATAATTTTATTAGGTATTAGTTTTGTACATAACATGTTATAATATTATCTACATAAAGAATCTAATAAGTCTGGTTTTATTTTCATCAAATTCTATGGATTTCGAGACTTCGACCTTTAACTTTTTTTTAGTTCACAAACTTAGATGAATGGTTTATCTTTTTTTCCCCTGAAATAAACCTCTTATTTGCTAATATAAAATTTCCCGACACCAATAGCTAAATGTAGATTACCGAAGTGGGGGAGATCGTGGACCGTGCACAGTATGCCGGCCAGAGTCACCCTCTCTCAGGTACTTGTCAATTACTTCTGACACATGGGTCCCACCCCACCATCTCGATCTCCTAAATCCACTATTCACCCCCACTCTTCAGTTTTCTATATCAAAACCCTAACCTTTCACTCCTCCTCCCTCCCATCTAATTCCTGCTCTGCAAAACATAGAGCAGAAAAATGGCTCTCTCTCTCCTCTCTTTCTCTCTGTTACTCATTTCCTCTTTATTCAACATTGCAGGTAACCCACATTTCCATATTTTCTCTCATTTTTTTTGTTCCCCTGTTTCTCTAAGGTGACGCATTTGTTCTTACCGTCTTGCAGATTGTGGTTCTATCGGAGTTAACTATGGAAGAGTCGCCAACAACCTACCGCCGGCAACCAAAGTGGTGGAACTACTCAAATCCCAAGGTCTCAACCGTGTCAAAGTCTACGACACTGACCCGGCTGTTCTCCATGCATTATCCGGATCCGGAGTCAAAGTCACCGTTGACCTCCCAAACCAGCAACTCTTCGCCGCCGCCAAAAGCACCTCCTTTGCTAAAACTTGGGTCCAGCAAAACGTTGCAGCTTACTACCCTCACACAGAAATAGAAGCTATTGCCGTCGGCAATGAAGTCTTCGTCGACCCCAACAATACCACTAAGTTCCTCGTACCCGCCATGAAGAATATTCACGAAGCTTTGGTTAAGTTCAACCTTCACTCGGAGATCAAAATTTCTTCCCCGATTGCTCTTTCCGCTCTACAAAACTCTTACCCGTCTTCAGCCGGATCTTTCCGACCCGAACTCATCGAACCCGTTTTCAAACCTATGTTGGATTTCCTTCGGCAAACAGGGTCTTTCCTCATGGTCAATGCTTACCCTTTCTTCGCTTACGAGTCCAACACGGACGTCATCTCGTTGGACTACGCTTTGTTTAGGGAGAACCCGGGTGTGGTGGATGCGGGTAACGGGTTGAGGTATTTCAGTCTGTTCGATGCTCAAATCGACGCCGTTTTCGCGGCAATGTCTGCTTTGAAATACGATGATATTCGATTGGTTGTGACGGAAACGGGTTGGCCCTCAAAGGGGGACGAGAATGAGAACGGAGCTAGTATCCAAAACGCCGCCGCTTATAATGGGAACCTGATCCGTCGGATCCTGATCGGCGGTGGGACACCTCTGCGACCCAAAGCAGATCTCACCGTTTATCTGTTTGCCCTTTTCAACGAAAACAACAAGTTCGGGCCTACATCTGAAAGGAACTACGGGCTTTTTTACCCGAACGAGGATAAAGTTTACGACATCCCTTTTACTGTAGACGGTTTGAAGAATTACCACGACAGGCGGTCTCCGGTGTCAGGTGCTCCGGCCAACGGAGGGAGAGGGAGCGTATCGAAGAGTACGACGGGGAGCACGTGGTGCGTTGCGAGTGGTGAAGCCGGAAAAGAGAAGCTTCAGGCAGCTCTAGATTTCGCTTGCGGCGAAGGAGGTGCAGATTGCCATCCGATCCAGCCAGGTGCCACGTGTTACAATCCCAACACAATAGAGGCCCACGCTTCTTTCGCGTTCAACAGCTATTACCAAAAGAACGGACGGAAGATGGGAACTTGCTATTTTGGCGGGGCAGCCTACGTGGTCACGCAACCCCCTAGTGCGTATTCTATCACTCTCTCCTTCTTTAAACCCTTAATTATTTAATTTAATTTAATTTAATTTAATTTAATTTAATTTAATTTAATTCGGCGCATGAAATACTGTTGTAAGGTCCATGTTAGTGAGATGTAAAGTGGATTTGCTAACGTGCACGGTGAGGGAGTCGAGTGGTACCCAAACTCCCATGAGTGCGTACCGCAGTACTGCACGCCAGGTCAAAAAACCCACGTGATTTGTGGTGAAAGTGAAATTTGGAATCTTTCAAATGCTGACGTGGTGTTTACCTATTGGGTACCTATTGCGGGCCCCACCAGTTTAACCGTGTTAAACAAAACATTAATGGTACAGCTGCAAGTGAGTCCCTGCTATTATTGTTGTCCTGGTAAAGTTGGGCCTATGACACAATAATTAAGTTTAGTTTTTAACTAATAAACACTCATGTTATTTAGAAACTTTCCATACCTTATATTTATTTTTTTATTGAAATAATTTATAAAAATAAACAAATATTCACTCGATTAATTTAAATGTGTGCCTTTTTTTTTCAAGAGTATGGAAATTGCGAGTTTCCAACCGGTTACTGAAGTTAAGGCCGAAACAGAGCAAGCAGAAATGGGTTGGAAGAATGGAGTGGTTGAAGATCCGGAAACAGAAGCTAATTTTAGTTTGTAGTGTTGGTTCTACGGAATTATTATTAATTTTTAGGGTGATGACTATTATTGTGTATTTTAGTTTGTTGGATTTATTCGGACCACTTTTGTGTACAAATTAATGGATTCTAAGTATGTTTTTTCTTTTCCGACTTAATGTTGTCATATTAGTACGTTCTTTTGGCTAATCAAGAAAAATAAATTTTCAGATACAACTGAAATTTTGAGTTTTTCTATTCTTTTCCCTCAATCGATCGAGTGACTAACTAGCTGCTTTAGTACATCGAAATATTAGATCTCTCAAGTAAGGTGAGAGTTTTAAATTTTAGTATTATGAATGAAACAAATTGAGTTATGAGAGTCGCTCTGAGAATAGATCTATATAATATCTGATTTGAATTAATTAATTAATATATTAAATATGAGCGATTCTCCTGGAAAAAAGCATAGCCGATATGTCTTCTACTTACTACCCTATTTTAGCTTTGATTGGGTGCATTAGTTGAACGGATTTCAATGGCTTAATCTTCTCTTAGTCCGATATGAAGCATTATTAACATTTTGAGCAGAATTTTTCATTACAACACCCATGTACTGTCCGGAAGTGTTTCTATTGTAAATAAATTATATGAACATTGAACAGTGTTAATTATATTTCGCATTGTACGATATTTTTAATAAATGTATTAATTGTTGACATTACTTTTATAATTTCCTTTAATATAATATAATATAATATGAATTTGTTTACATCGGATTCCACTCAAGAGAACACTAGAAAGATACCCAACTTTTTATGCCAGATATTCTGAATGTTAACCAATTTAGTCCCTCAAAAGGCATTGAGCATGTTACCAACAATATGGCATAAACCCCATCAAACGCCCCTTTACATTAAAACATTTGAACATTATCAATTGGGAAATCAGAGGGGATGTTGATCAGAAGAATAATGCTGTCTAAAAGTAAAAGTTACCTTGGATCCTCATCTTGTGCCGTGCTTCGCTTTACTTGTCCGATATTTTTTATGTTCATTTTATGATATAGGTTCGGAATATATAGATATTCTTTCAAAAAATATCATATACAGTATATAATTTAAACATGAGTTAAAATTATCTTAATTTTGTTGAAAAAATATGATAGATTGAAAATTTTAAGGTATATTTTTTATGGGTAAAAGTGAAGATTCAAATAATAAAATTACGGTTTTATATTCTACTCCATGAGACTTTTATAACGATATCTCATACGCTCAAAACAGAAAAGTTGATATAATATGTGTGACGCGAATATTTACATTAATCGGTCCTTTTTGGGACTATGGACGAATTGAATGGATATTATTTGGTTTCTTTAAATTTGGATATTATACATTGTAATGCCTTGCAGTTCACATTCATATATTCGATTAAATACGATTTTAATAGCTTATTTATGAATTTATTCAGATATATCATTAATGGCCGTAATTTCTAAATATATTGTTCCAGTAATACTCCCCCGTGAAACTCCTATAAATAGTGTGCAAGCCTTTTAGGTTAAACACAACTTAAAAAAATCTTTTCTTCTACTCTAGTTTTCGGTGATAGACAAAGACAATAGTATAGTTCATGATCTATGCAGTTGTGCTACTTTAGAAGATCATCTAGTTGTTGTATCTTGGGATACAGATGACCGACAATCTCAAACACCAAGGGAGTGGTCGAAAAATCTGTCTTAAGAAAACCGGGTAGCTACAAGCCTCAACTCGTTTCAAATCGGCTTTTGGTATGTTGCATTTATTCTTGTTCAATATTTTAATACAAGATTTATATTTTATTGTTTATTTTATTCTTAAATTAACGATTTTCTAACAGCAAATTGTATGTGGTTCTATATTCAAATCAATTAATTTTTTATTTATATTGTTAAATAAGTTTTGTTACATTTTATTTTATATAAAATCTCCTAGCTCTCAATTATTTATGATTTTATTTACTGAGAAGCAGGTAGAAGATCCATACACAAGGCGTCATATAATTTGATCATGGGAGGTAAGAAGAGTGGAGGAATCTAATATTTTAACATGTGTAATGTATTGTATGAAAAAGCAAGAAATTATTAGATGGATTTGGCTCAATATATCATTTATAATATTAATCAATAAAGTTCATTTATCTTATTTTAATTTTCAAACAATTATTCACTTTTTATTGATATGTACGAAAGAGATAAAAATTTATCTAAAAAAATGAGATAAATAAATCTTATTAACTAGGACTAAGAATGACGTGGTGAATCAAGTCTATCTAATAATTTTTTTTTATGAAAAAGCAGACGATAAAGTTGTTAAAGGCAGCAGAAAAGTGCAGAAAGTTTTGGAGCATCGCTGAATCCATGTGCTTCTGAGGTCCCCGTCCATCTCTGCTCTGTTGAAACCAAGGGTTTTTGTCAACTTGCCTGCCTATCTAATTGTAAACAATTGACTCCAAATATATCTTTTTATGATAAAAAGTATTGGAGAAATTACTTAAATATTATGCCCTATATTCCCCCACAAATATGATGCAAGTCAAATTATTTATAAAAATATTATACTTGCTACAATAAAATTGAAGACGATAACAAAATGGCATCGACTTCAAACAGTATTTACAATTTTTAAAATTAAAAATTAAAGTCGATTGCATTACATATCGACTTGCTACAGTGAAATGTAGAAGGCGATAAGAAAAGGTATCGACTTCACACAGTGAAAGCATGATCACGTGACAAGCATGCAGCAACGGGGCACTGTTCAAAGATGATACCTACTCTTACCGTCTTCAGCATTTATAGTGGGGGTAGTAACTCGAGTGCAAGGTGGCAGCTCGGCGGGGGCAGCTTTGCATGCATAGCTAAAAAGGGGTGAAAGGTTTAGGGTGTTTTTTAAATTTATTAGGTAGCTAAAATTAAGGGTTAAAAATTTGTTAGCGTTATTAAAAAGGGGTAGGAGCAAGAGAAAAATTATATTTTTTGTGTTAGGTGAGGTTGAAGGGCAAAATTTGAGTAAAATTTTGAGTAAAGAAGAAGAAAATTTTGGAGAAAATATTGTAAGTAGATTCGATATTTTGTTTTTAAGTTTTATTTTAGTTTGTTCATTTTATTTTGTATGTATCTTTGATATAATTAATTTTATGCATGCAGTTTGTATATTTGGAGAAAAACATATGGGAGATTTAGTGAAATTTTTTAGAGCCCACAAGTAAGTAAGTTGATTTAGTTTTTAATTTTTAAATTATGTATTCATATCTCATTTTAAGTTGTTTTTTAGAATTTATAAATTATTTGAACAACGAAGGAAAAATAATTTAAAAATAAATTTGTAGTAATATTTAGTATATTTTTACCAATTAGTATATTTTAAAAAAATTAGAATCGAAAAATATATTCGAAATAAGGTTAAAATGAATGAAAAATAATTTAGTATATTTAAAAATATATATTCAAAATATATTTAAAAAAATAGTATGGTATATTTATAAATATATATTTAAAATATATATTCGAAAAGAACTCATCCTCGATTTTAGTAATAGTGATTTAAAATTTAGTATGTTCATTTTGATTTGTGTATTCTGATTAAAAATATATATTGTTTTGAACATGCAGAGAAAATGGGCAACAATAGATTTATGATGATTGTCCATTACAATGGACAAATTGTGAAAATTGATGTCAGGATTGTATTTGAATCTGAAAGCATTACAAAGATGAGATTTGAAAAGGAAATTATGCTTCGAGAAATGAAGGAGAAGATATCCGAGAAAATTGGAGTCGAGATTCATGGTTTGCGGTACCAGTGGCTGACATGGCACAATCCAGTCATATATTTTGTAATAACTCTCTAAAATAATACTGATGTTGGAATAATGATTGCAGAGCATGAATCTATGGATATTGAAAATATCAAGTTGTTTTCTAAGGTGCGTGATATTTCTGACCCATCTAGAAACATAGTTGGGAATCTGCTCAAATGGGTTTCGATAATGAGAATGATATGTTCGGAGACAGTTTTGTCGCTATGTTGGCAAGTGGGACATCGAGTGCATTTCATCTAGTTGAGCCTTCGACATATGCAACATCACATGGGCCGATGAGCATACAGTTACCAGATTTATCCGGCATTAGTATCCCCCAATAAGCTGCAGAATATATGCTTGACTTGCCTTATAAATCTCATCAATCGTACAATAGTCATTGAGTCAAAATTCACTTTGCAACCAAGTCAATTTGATACGAGACCCTTTCACATCAATTCTATATGGCACCTTCCCAAGGTATTCTTCGCAAAATACTTTCAATTAAACCCATAGTATGCTCAATCAATAGCTTCCCATTTACCGGGACCCCGATAAGCATGACCACATCTTCTAGCGTGATCATGTATTGTTGATCTCGAATTCTCCAACTAATTTTGTTTCCGAGTGGTGGAGAAGTTGGATTTTGGGTGAATGGTGGTGGAAGCAATAAAAAGAAATTGGACACAAAAATTTTAAAGTGGTTCGAGCTTCTAACTAGGCTCTACATCTAATACCTTAGCTTCCCCACTAAGAATTTTTAAATTCAGTGTTGAATTTCTTCCCTTTTTACCTGGATCAAGAGGTAACCCTTACAAAGACGAGGGTTATACCCCAAAGCCTTGTAAAACACTCTTTAAACAAAGAGAAAAGAAAGCAAACAAAGAAATCCTCACTAGGTAGATTGTTTGCACAATTAAGCTCACTCACCCAATCCTAAAACACTTGAGCAAATATTACAATGAAAGTTCACAAGCGTTGTTTATGAAAAATATGAAAATTTGAGCACTAAGACATTTTACAACCAAAAGAATGTTGGCTTGTTGATCATTAGTTGTTCCAGGTGCTTGAAGGGTCATTTTATCCTCACAAATGAGTTCCTAGCCGTTGGTGACCGTTGGGGATGAATTGGAGCCGTTGGGGTCTTTATTTCCCGCAATAAATACAGTTTTAGAGTCGTCAATATCGGTACGTGGGTAGTCGTATCGGTACTTGTTCTTCAGAAACTAGCCGTTGGAGCATTTAAAAAGTATAGGGTATCGGTACACAATACATCCGTATCGGTACACACCCTAGCGTATCGATACGGGTTTTAATTACTGGAAAATTTTTGTAGTACTCGTATCGGTACGGCTTGAACCATATCGGTATGAGACTTCAGATTTTGACATTTTAGTCACTTAAATTCGTTTTAAAATAAGCCAAAACCCTTTCAAACATATTTTCAAATTAGTTGGACTTTGAATAAGATTTGCAATATTTCAATCAAATCCAAAAACATTTTTTAAATTATTATATCAAAACAAAAATCTATTATTTAAATAGTATTGAGTATATTAGAAATTTAATATTTAAATAAGAATATTAAATTACATATCATTAAAATATAAAATATAAATGTATGTATAATAATTTTTAAAAGTGTATAATATTGCAGATCAATAGTTTATTTTTTTGGTTATTTTAATAATTAAAATAAAAATCATTACTATATTATAATATTTTTAATCGATCCAAGTTAGTTCTCCATATAAAACTCATTTTATTTTAAAAAATGACTTATGTTTATTTAAAAACGAAAATGTTTTCTGTTCATCAGATTATTTTATATGACACGAAAAAAAAATAAAAACATAAAAAACATTTCCAAGAAAACTAATGAAGGGTTAGTTTATTTGTCTAAAAAGTCCGAAAGCTGAGCTCAAATGGCATGGGGGTGCCAGGTGCCTCCTCTGGTGTTTGAAACGATGTTCGTCTTCTTTCTTAATGTTTGTGGAGTCGGTCACATGCTTTGTATTATTGCAATTCCCATATTTCATTATTGTTATTTTCATAGAAAATCCTTTTATATTTTATAGGACTGCCATCCACTGTTTTTTGTCCAACTCAATGCAAATGCTAACACGACAATACGACACCGCCGTACCAAGCACCGACTCAAATTTTATTTTCATTTATGAGAACATGATATTATAACAAAATCATTATTCTTTTTCTAAAAAGTCATATTTAATATCAAATCCAATATTTTTATTTTAGAGGATCTTTTATTTCTTTTTTTGATATAGATTAATCATTTTACTTTTTTTTTAAAGCGCGATAGTTTTTAACATTCAATTTCATGACACTCTCATCACAGATTATCGCCATGATTTTTTTATCATGTTGAGTACACATTAAGAAATTCGACATAAAATTGGACAGTTAAAAGTATCATTCTGATATTACACATTTCGGATGCCTTGGTCAAGCAAGGCGTGGGGCGTGCCTCCTGGTTTCAAGTAGTACACTAGCTACATTTGGTTTGCTTTGGTTGCCGATGGTTGAAGTTTGTTGTGCGTGATTGCCCCTTGGTTTTTATTGCTCCTTATGCTTGCTTCATTATGTTTTCGCCTTTGTTCCCTTGGTTTTACAGTATCTTGTTGAGTACTTTTTTTCCTCCAACTAGGTTTAAGGGGTTAAGTTCTCTCAATGTGAGATTGATATCTTTATGGAAGGCATGAAAATATCAAGGGGTTTAAATATAAAACTTTCACCGACAAATAAAAAATTGAAAAAATAACTAAATGTTGTTGTGAATAAAATAACAAAGAACAATTAACAAGAATAAAAGAACAAAGAGATGAGAGAAAGATGGGGATTTGTATTATTCTCAATATAGACTTGTGTACAATACATTCAAATCATCTATTTATAGGCATAAAAAGTACATAATACATTAAACTCTAATTAATGAAGATAATATTCCTAATGATAAAGTAAATCAAATCTCCTTGATAAAGTTCTTATCATGATAGACATTCATATAGATAAATATTCATAACATTCCCCCTTGGATGTCTATGAAGATGATGTGCCTCGTTAAAACCTTACTAAGATAAAACTTAGTGGGAAACAAATTTTTTAGTGAAGGAAAAAGAGTACACATCTTTGATACGCATAACATGTTACCTCATTAAAAACCTTACAAGGAAAACCCATTAGAACAAAACCTCGATTAAGGGAAAAAAGTGCGACATGTATTTACTCCCCTCATGAAAACATCACATAAGATCTTTGAATCTTCATAATTCAATCTTGAATACTATTTTTTTAAAGATCACGAGGGATAAAAATTTGGAGTAACATGTTTCATTTTGTCATCCCTGATGTATCCACATTTAGATTGAGATATAAATTTTGCATTATCTCCACATAAGATAGCTTGTATCTTATCTTGTGAAAGTAAATCATATATCTTCAGAATATGTTAGATTAATAGTCTTAGCCAAACACATTTTTGGCTTGCCTCATGCATTACAATGATTTCTACATGATTTAAGGAGACATCAATTAATGTTTGAAGATATAAAGGTAACGATCTTTGTAGTGTTTAGATGTTATTTTTGGACCAACTAATATATGGTGCTTCTAGACCAAGGATTCATTTATCTTTCTTTCGAAGATAAATTTATTCACATCCAACAAACTTACAATAATTAGGGTACTAAATAGATATGCTTTATCCATATTGAATCTTCTTTAAGATTCTTTTAGCTTATGTCAATTCATAGACAAAAACGTATATTTAAGTGCTCGATCTTTAGGTCGAAACAAAACCTTAACTCAAGATTCTTTTTCTCAAATACTTTCATTTAATACTTTAAAAGCTCTTCATGAGTTCCCAATTTGAAGCTCTTCAGGAGTTCTAATGATATTCAAATTATCATAATGAATCTTGATCCAAACTCTTTTATAAAATACATAAGGAAATTTGATCATTCTTATAGTATTTTCTCAATTAGTACTCACTAAGGCGATTATACCAAATGCGCCAAAATATAAATATTCAAGGGGCAAATCTAAATAAATTTTCTCAGAAATTTCCAAATGCTTCTGCATTTTAAATCCTTCAATGATAACTTTATTACACATGGATCCACAAAATAATTAGACGCATATAAAATATTTTATAACTGCCAAAGTAATTGCATCCACCATGAAGTAATTAAAATTCTTCATAAATCATAATTCAAGTCGTATTTATATCTCACGACTATTTATTTGTTCCCCACTTGCATTACACATTTAGGTATTTGGACTATTGGTCCAAAAACTTCACTTTTGGAAGTTCAAAGTGTCTTTCTATTTTGACCAATTCAATATCTATAATTCTAGATAGATATCTATACAAGATCCTCATTTTCTTTCTTTACTTCTATAGAAGTATTCTATATAAAATTGTTGTGTACAACTTTTTCTAGTTCAGTTCTATTATTTTCTCATGGTGACATAACTTATCGAGATTTCTTTTCAATCTTTATTTCAGGTACCTGAAATTCTTCTAGAGTTTTATTATTAGTCTTGGGTCTATTCAGGAGCACCCGCCTCCAATATATGACCATCTCATATTATTTTCCATTTACGAGAATTTTGATCATTGGAATCAGTTTCAACTATCATGCTTCAGGCATGGTTTACATCCATTCGCTCTAACATATAATTCAAATTTAGAGCAGTTTAGATGGTATATGAGACTTTATTACTCTCATTACGTTAGTAAATATGTCTAGCAGTTGATATATAATAACATGAACTATCTTATGAACTTTTGGTTCATATAAGAGGATCTAGATATGATAATTTATTTTCCTTCTTTATCTAGCTGATTATTCTCTCCCCTAAATCATCTCATAAATGATTCTCCAATTAATGTTTAAGAATTTAAACATAAAAGGAAACTCATACTCAATATATATTCTCAACCCTTTTATTTACCCATTTTGTGCGTTGTGGTGGAGCAATTCAACTATATATCTCACATTCAAAAATTTATAAAATGTAAAATGTATGGCTTCTGACCAAAAACCAATCACAACAAGGAGTTTATTATAACTCGTTGGCTTGATGCATATAAGTGATGCTATATATGAAATACTATATAGATAATAAATGTTTTGTTCTCATAGTTTAGCTATTAAATAGGAGGCATCCAATTAAAATTTTTGCTAAACTGTTTTATTCATAATCAATAGGCTTTGTAACAGTTATTTCAGCTGATATAGCCTAAAATATAAACCCACTAACTTTTGCAAGACGAATAGTCTAATTGCATAATCTGAATCTTTTTATAATCAATCTCACAAACTTTTGGTTGTAAGTTGATAATACAAGTGTAGATGCATCTACTAAAATCATATAATAACTTTCCATATTTGTGGATATATAAACCCACATTTCATTCAGATATACAAGACATGCAGTCTCAATTTTAGTACAAGAACTTTAAGTTCTTTTGGTCAATAGGATCTTAACCATTTCCTTTGAGAACAAGCAACACAAGAACTTCATTTTCTTTTAGTATGTGAAATTTAATCAATTCTTTTGAGAACAAGCACCACAAGAACTTCATGTTCTTTTAATAAATGTACATATAAATCTCAGTAATTTTTGCATCATTATTGATCATGATGGTCTAACCGATCATGCCAACTATATATATGTGTATACATATATATCTGAATTTGTAAACTTTTGGTTTACCATCACATGTGATTTAGTCTCACTTGTACATGTGTTTGTTTCATTGAATAGGAAAATATTTAGCTCTTCCAGAGCTTTCAATGAAAATTGTTCTTTAGGTAGCAATATATAGCTCTTCTAGAGCTTTCAATTGATTTTTCTGCTACCAGAACTTATATCCACATTGGCTTATTTCATATGCCAATTGATAACATATGTTATCTATTATTCCCAAAAGATTATATCAACTTTTAGTGGTGACGACATTTTTAACTTTAGTGGTAAGTATTGTGATATTCAATATTATGCACCTTTCATAATGTGCTTTCTCTCAAAAACTTATTGCTCTTCCGGAGCATCAATGTTTTTAGTACTCTGAGATATAGTACTCACATTTTTCCCTTGCATTTAAATGGGAAAATATTTCTTATGCTTCTTCTAAGCATAAATCGTCACCATAAATTATATTTGATAACTAATAATGTTAAACAAAATAAATAAATTTTAGAAAATAAATAAATAAAAATATAAAACTTAAATAATTATAATGTAAAGTAAATAAACATAAAATAAATAAAATAAAAGATTAATAATTCTCTTTAAGGTTATGAGAATAATTAAAAGACGATTTATTATCTTCATGGGTTATAAGAAATCAACAATGTCTAAATGAGTTGGACAATATCATCTTCGTCATTTTCGCAAACAAATTTGCTTCTATTTTCTTTCTTTTATCATTCAATGATTATTGATTTTTTTAGCGTACGACAAGTACGAGACCAATTGTTTGTAACATCACATTGGTAATAAAATGATTTTACTTTCTTAGAATGACCTTTATCATTCTTAGCATCCTTATAACTCCACTTGTGGTGGGTATAAACATTCTTAAAATAACCATATTGTCCATGTTTAAGTTCATGACTTTAATCGCGACCACAACTATTAATGTGACATTTATTCTTTCTATTATATAATTTCACATTCACTTTAGGAATAGAGTGGAACAATAGGCCTTTAGATTTTTTTTTTTACTATATTATGCCTGAGGATAACATTATTTGTTATATTTGAAAAGTAAAGTATGTTTTTATTAACATATTTTTAATGAAGCAAATCACCATTAGTTCTGACAATGGGGACTGTTTATGCAGGAATCAGGGTACAATTGAGATTTTGTCAAAAAAAAGGTACAATGGAGATAAACGGTTCATTATGTTAAGATGAGATGGAGGAGATCACAAAGGGGAAGAAATATGGGTATTGGGTTTGAATTGGAATCTCTATTTTTACGGTGTTGAGCTTATGATTTAAAATTTAAGATTAGAGTTTATAATTTAAATTTTTAGTGTTAAGAAATATAAAGAGGTACCAAAAAAGGTAAAAAAATATTTATCCCTCAAGTTTATCCTCTTTTACACTTGTTTTTTTAATTTCTTGTTCGAATTAAATAATTATTGCTAACGATTAGTTGCATTACGTAGAGTAAAAACGCATTTAACTAATAATGTCTTAAAAATCTGTTTTTCAATTGACACAGTTTTACTTTGGAGAAAAAGTTTGATACACAGTCCGTGTAAATTAAAGTTATACATGTTTTTCAAATTTAGGAGTTAGAGGTTTAGTTTAGGGTTTAAGTTGTAGAGTTTAGAATTTAAGGTTTAGGGTTTAGGGGCTAAAGTTTAGGGTTTAAAATTTATGATGTTAGAGTTAGGGTTTTAAATTTTATAGAAGGATTGTGTAAAAATATTTTACACGTACTATGTATCAAAATAAAACCCTTTACTTTGTGTAACACACTGTTGAAAAAAGTGTTTTTTTATGACAAAGGAATAAAACTAACTCTCAAAGGATAAATTAACTGAGAGTGCGTTCATCACAATTTTTTCAACCAGTGTTAGAGTATTAACCGGAGAAGTAATGTTGAATATGGTGTGTTTTGAGCATTGAACGAGCGTTACTCCCGTTTTTCCACTTAATTTTGTGTCCAAACAGGCGTTTTGCCACAACTAATCTTCTTAAATTCTCCCAAACGGTCGATTAGGTAGAAATTTTGCCTTCAGAAATCTATGCTGAATGAGCCCTAAGAAAATCCGTCCTCATGCAAGAAGAGTAAAATTTCAGCCGGCGGAGACGAGAATCGTAGGACTTCCATATCATCGATACTTGCAAGTTTGGCCAAGCCATCCATCAGATTGTTCCCATTCCTTGGTACATGTTGAAAATGAACAATCCAGTTGCGCTTGCACAGTTCCCGTATGTGGAGCAGCAATGATAAACTTGCTGCGCACTCGATTCCATATTGGGACAATCGTAACGCACCCTTGATACCTACTTCAATCAGAACCTGACGATAACCATATTCCCATGTTTCGAACAGTTCAATGTAAACTCCCCATAATTCAGCTACCAACACCGAACAGACACTTATGAATTTCGAAAATCTTCGTCTCCAAGCACCGTTATAATCACGAAACACACATCCACATATGGCATGACCGTCCGATCCTCGTCTAGTTCTATTGGTGTTCAGTTTAAACCACCCCATAGGAGCATAGAAATGGGCAAGGAAACAATGTGTCTTGTTTCCACATGAGTTGGAGTATATATACATTTATTTGGAGGAGTGTCACACATCTAAAACACCAATATCTCAAAGAACAATTCGAAATGGGCAAGGAAACAAGACACAAATTGGGTGGAATTTCACCCCACAAATCCAATTGAGTTGTTTTCACCAGACATCTGAGATTTGAAGACCTCTAATTCCACCTGCAGCTCCAAGATCTTTCCCTTGTTATTCGTTTTAACTCGAGACCTTTTAAACATATCTATCAACTTCTCCCATGGATCATCCAAATTCTGCTTAAATGCCAACAGTGCATACACCGTATGCTGGATGTGGAATATGGGCTCAAACGAATTTCCACCCAAATTAATCTGTTTTAATAAATGGTATTTTATTCATCCAAAGTACCAATATTACCAACCAAAACAACATAAACCTACCAATCCAATCCTACAATCAACTATAAACTTAATGATTTATTTTTGAGAGGGGATCATATAAGAGAATTCAATAGCAAGTTTACATTTTACATTAATAATGATTTATTTTTGCATAAACTTAATGCAACAAAATTAATGTATGATGACTAAATTTTAAACTTTATAACTGTTGGTGAACAATTAACAATAGAAATAAACAATAATTAATAATAGAACAAATATTTTTAAATAAAAAATATAGTGCAGAGATTTAATGTCACAAAATTTAAAAATAAAGACTATTTTTTTTAATTTTTTGTGTTAATTTATAAAAATGATATATTTAAACAATTATCTAAATACGAATTTGGCTAGAATATAAAAAATGCTAGCAATGTAACTTAAAATCGTGTTATTGTTGGCAGGACACGTTTTTTACACACCACGATGCTGTCCACTAAATTTTGCGTGTTATTTTGATACATAATTTTAAAATGAATAATATATTTATAAATAATTTATGAGAATGATATTCATATAAAAATCGATTTAAATAACCCTTCGAAAAACGTAATTTTCCTTCTTTATTCTGAATTTTAAGAGTATGTATTATATTTAATTAGCCGCATTGTACATGAACATCATTCAATTAGTCAATACAATATATTTATTTTATTTATAAAAAATAATATAAGTTCGTTGAATCGAATAAAGACTCTTTAAACTAATAAATTATTAATTTATCAATTACTTAATATTTTTTAAATAAAATTATTAATTTATATTTTTTAAAATAAAAAATAATATAAATTCGTTGAATCGAAAAAGACTCTTTAACCGAGATAATCTCGCCTATTTACATTATCATCAGTTGCACCTAGACTTGGCCGATAATAATTTAATTATACAAAGTTATGGTTCGGTTTTTGTTTTGAGGTTGTTAATGTCATTTTCTATAACGAAACTATAATAAATTAAATAAACTAATGCAAGTAATAAATAAATAAAAAATGTACTATTTTTCCACTATTTAAAAATATTACAAATAAAATAAAAACTAGTAATTTACACCGTAAAATAAAACAAAGTCCATTACATAAAAATTATAATTAAAAGGCAAAAAGAGAGAGAGAGAGAGAGAGGGAGGGGGGGGGGTAGTAAACATAACAATCATCATAACTTCCCTCTTACAGTTCATGAGTTAATCAAATATATTAATTAAAAAAATAAAAATAAAACAAAAAACAAAACGAAGGATACTCCCTAAAAAACGCATCCATGTCTTTTTTTGTCAGCATATAATAATAAAAAGATAAAAATAATATTTTATATTTAAAAACTTTTTTTTTCTAAAATGATATATTATGACGTAAAAATGTTTAACAGCATAGAGTTAAAGTATAGTTGTTTGCATTTTCCATCAAAGTAGTTCCTCATCCTTCTGGCAGTTAGAAATTTCCAAACGTTCCTGCACTATTACAAAGTAAACCAAAAAAAAAAGAATTTATAAATAATATGAATTTTTAAATATATATTTTACAAATATCACAGAAAAATGTTTAAGTTTCACGTGCTACCAACGTACAGAATCTTCTCCGTTAATTTAGTTCCTAAAACGACAACGTTTCTTTTAAGTATTATCACCTCAGCACTTATACGAATAATACAAAATTAAATCCATAATTAATTCATTAAAAGTTAGTCTAAAGTTTTAGTCGTAATTAAGAAAACGGCAACGTAGTACTTTTGCTGCGAATGAATGGCGCAAAAATAGAGGACAGTTACTGACCGCCAAAAGTTAGTGTTGATGAAAACCCTAGCAGACTAATAAATTTCCGATTATAACCTCGTAAAAGGGAAAACGTACCTTCGTTGGCGGGGGGTTAGTGTCTTTTTCCTGATTATTCCCTCCAAGTCCGGCTGAAGATGGTCTTGAGTCTACTCCCAGCAAGTCTTTGAAGCGCCCTCTTAGCACCGGCGACTTCCATTTCCGCCAGACTCTGGAGATGTTTGTTGGCTCCGGCAACCACAAGTCTTTTCCTACAACCACCGCTTCCTCCGCCTAACACGGCGGTCACCACCATCAATGGGTACTTCTTAGAAACAGTGTCATTCTTTGGATCCAACATCTGCACTAATCTCATCACACTCTTCTCATCTCTAACCAGCTCCTTCCTATTTGATCGGACAGTCAATAGCGAAACAATTGCTTGCACCGCCGCGTCTTGTAACCCCACCGGCTTTGGAGATTCCATTAACTTTACCAAAGAACCCATACAACTAGAGATGGCTCGCTTGTTTCCATCACTAATTGACAATTTTGACAACAAAGAAGCGGAAATCTGTTGTAAAATCATGTTCCCGTGCTTGATAAATTCACCCAATTGGATAATGAAAACTGTTGAAGATGATAATATCCTAGAAACGGAATCTGTAACCGTAAGTGAGCTGATTGTACGGAGAACATGCTCGATTGTATCTGAACTTGATGAATCCTGAATCACATGCATTAATCTCGGCAACCCTTTTTCTTGTATAACCAGAGTACGAAAATATTCACCTGAAGAAGCGAGTATTGATAGGCAATTGGCTGCCTTTTCTTGTGCGGCGGTGGTACCGGAAACTAATAACTGGACTATAATAGGAACCGCTTCTTCTTCACCAAGCGCCATTCGAATATCTTCCACGGAAGCCACGTTTCGAAGAGCGCCAACCGCGTGGGTTTGGGTTGGTTGGGAACCAGATCGGCAGGCTTCTATCAAGACGGATACGCCACCGTACGCTGAAATCGCCCACGAATTTTCAGGATCGGCGGTGATAGCTTCAACAGCAATGGCGGCCTTTTCTTTTAAAGGAATGGAACCTGTTTCGAGGATTCTTAACAAAGGCCCTAATCCACCTTCTTCGAAGATGATTTTTCTTGAATCTTCGCTTGAAGAAGCCAGAATCGACACTGCCGATACAGCTTGATCTCGAATCAAAGGTTGGCTGTTAACTTCGAGGAGACTTATCAAATATCCAACGTTTCCTTCTTTAGCAACCACAGCAGTAGATTTCTCGTCCTTGTTGAGAAGCTGGAGGAGTGATTCTAAAGCCTTCTTTTTGAACTCGATGCCTCCAATCTGAAGTCGCGTGAATAGATCCCTGATGAAAAACACCAAATCATCTTTATCAGAACCGGGTTCCGGCTGAGACAAGACGATGGCGTTTGATTGGTGAAGAACGCCAGATCTGAGAAGCAAATCGAGGTCATGGAGATGGGTAGAGAGAGAAGACGAAGCCATGTCGAGGTCGCTTTGCATGAGGAGTTTCCCGCCGGCGAAGGAAGAGAGAGTACATTGATCGGAGAGAGCTTTCAAACGCTGGAGAGTGGAGAGAAGGGAAGGGAAAAGAGTATGGAGCAAAGAGTTGTCGTTCCAGTGAGGAGATTCTGAGATGGAGGAAAGGGATGATTGGAGAGTGCAAAGCTTTGATCGGACGACTTGCCATCGTCCGACAAAAGATCGGACTGTGAGGGAAGAAAGGAGGAGGATGGAGAGAACGCCTGTGATCAAGTCGAGAAGTGTTTGCGGTGGTTGAGTTTCGGATTGGTCCGACGACGGCAGTGTTTGCGGTGGCTCTGATGTAGGCATTTGCGGGTGAAGAACGGATTAAGGATGAAACTGAAAAAACATGAAAAGTTGTAGGGTTTGCTTGGAAGGAAAGGAAAGGAAAGAGAAATACACGCAGTTAGAGAGATAGAGAGAAATAGAAAGCTGGGAATGGGAATGGGAAAGGGAAAGTGATTTTCCACTTTTCTCCGGTGTGAGAAAAGCGTCGAAGGGGGAATAAAATTTGGTACTTTTGAATGGAAATATAACTTTTAAATGTAAATGTTTAATAAAAAAGATGAAACAGTCGGTAAAACTGTAAATTCAAGCCTCAAAAGCTTCTATTCACGAGGAGTCGGCAACCTATAAAACATCTAAAAAACAAATAATTTAAATGTGATCAAAACCTATAATATTTTAAATTGTGTATGAGTAATATTTTAAATTATGTGTAACATAATATTTTAAGTTATAATTAAAAATATTATTAAAAATATAATACTTAAGTTATGTGATTAATATTTTAAATTATATATTTTTAGGTTACAACTTAAAGTACAACCAAATTATTATCTGGATCGAGCTCAAATATTATAAGTTTTGGTAATCTTCTTTTTATGGGAAGAAATATGAATTGAGATTGTTTTTTTGTAATATTTCTTACTTTATTTGAACGGTGGGTGAAAATGAAGCAAGATTTTCATGGCACCACACATTAGCATTTAAGTTCAACGATTAGCCCAAAACTTTGACCTATATGTACGAGCACGAGACGTGTGGAAAAACACGCTTATGATTTTATAATATTAGTTTTTTTTTTAATTTAATCACCAGTATCTGACTCATTGTTCAATTAATTCGGATCAAATTTTACAGATGTTCAATATAAGAGTAGGGATGTAAATGAACAGAGCTCAAACGAACAAGACTATGTTTGCGTTCGTTTGTTTATTTTTAAAAGTGTTCACGTTTGGTTCGTGTTCGTTTAAATTTTTAATATTGTATTTGTGTTCGTTTATTTATTTTTGAAGGTGTTCGTGTTTGTTTGTTTAGTGTTCATGAATGTGTTTGTTTAAGTGTTCAGGAATGCGTTCGTTTAAGTGTTCGCGAATGTATTCGTTTAAGTTTTCACAAACGCTCGCGAACGTGCTTGTTCAAGTGTTGACAAATGTGCTCAAAAACATATTAATTTATCTATTAAGAAATGTTAAATAAATTAACAATAAATAAATAAAACAAAAGCAACGTAATAAAACTTACATTTCAACCTTAACTTATATAACATACTTAGCAACAACAAAAAGTAGCAGTTAGATACATCCACAAGCATTTGCATCCTATAAACGAGCTTGTTCGTGAACATAAACGAACCGAACACACCTCTGTTCGTGTCCGTTCATTTATTAAACGAACATAAAAAATTGTTCATACTCGTTTATTTAGCTTAATAAACGAACGTTATACGAACGATTCGTTGAACACTTTGTTCATTTACACTCTTATATGAGACTGACACTCTCAACTCAATTTTCTCTGTTCACAACGTTATGATTTAAATCTCTAATCTTACTTAAGAGACATAATACTTTATTCTGTTAGACTAATTGATTGTTAGTTATAAAATTAATTTTTTAACATACAGTTATACAATGTATATACTTATGACCCTTCCCAATATTTATTATAAGCGGAAAGTCATTAAACGTTTAAATATGTTGAGTCTGCATTGTCATATTTCAATAAAATACGTTTGATTAAGATATTATTATTGAAAGTTGCTAATGCCGAAAGCTGACTTTGATTTTTTGATGGGTTATAAGTTAATGGGAAAATATATGGATAATATTTTTTAATAAAACGGTGACAGAACTTAGGGTAAGAGTTAATGAGGGCAATATAAATTTTTTAAAAAATTAGAGGTTTAAACAGAAATTTTAAAAAAAATTAGAGTTTAACTAAAATTTTTAATAATTTTGAGAAGTTGAATAAGAACTTTTAAAATTTTTGAGAGAAAATTTAATTAAAAATATTTAAAATTTTAAAGTTTAATATAAATTTTTAAAATTTTTGAGGTGGCCAAACTTAATATTTTAAAATTTTTAGGAGTAAAACTCGAATATCTTAAAATTTTTGCAGACCATAACACCCTCAATCCTTTAAAGGATCTGCCTTTGTAATAAAATATTTAATTTTTAGTTTAGATGATGAGATTTCATTCTTATTTCATAATATTAGAACAAGATATCCCAATTCTTTTTTTAATAATTTTTATTGAGGAGGAATATTTTTTTACTTTTACTGGATTTTAAGCCCACAACTTAAAAAAAAGAATATATTAATTTAAAAGCTTTAATCATCTGTTCTAAAATTTGTTGATGGAGATACCAAAGTTAAAACACCGTGTATAAAGTATAAACTAAAATATGTAAACATAATTTATTGATATCTCTAGTCGTGGGATAAGTGTAGACTTTTTGAGTAATAGTACATAAGTTCACATAGTAACTTAAAATAATAAATTAGTACGTAGTTAATTATTCATATTAATCGATTTATTTTTATTTAGGATAAACTACATAAATGTTTCTCCGATTATGACTCATTTTTTTATTGAGTTCCCTAATTATAAAAAGTTACAAAGAGATTCCCGACTAATTGCGACTAACAAATCAGTCCAATTTTGTTACAAAATAAATGGATGATGACGTGACAATTAATAAAATCTATATAATAACGGATTTAACCCTAAACTTTTACATTTTATTTTAATTTGGTCCTAAATTTAAGGGACTGAAATGTTGTAATATTTAAATGTTGAAAGCTAAAATTTTAAATTTAGGACTGATTTTAAAAGAATTTTTTTGATATATCAACTAGGAGTGAGCAAAACTCGACTTAACTTGAAAAAACTGGATTTTTTGACTATACTGGAGGCGAAAAAACTCGACTTGTCTCAAAATTTCATAAACTTGACTTGTTCACTCGAAAAAATTTCAAATAAAGTTTGAGTTGTAAAATGAAAATTCGATTAACTTGAATTTTTTAATAATTAATAGATCAATTTTTAAGTTCGAGTCGAGCCCCTCAATTTTTCCTGACATATATATACCGATATAAAAAATATGAAGAAATATACGCCACATATAAAAAATACGAAGAAATATATATAATATATGTATACCTTATATGATTAGAGAAAGTCGTTTAAATTGAAATCAAACCGTACTATAACATGATAAATATTTTTTTTGAAAGATATATATTATATGATTTTACTGATGACAATTATATAAATATCCGACAATAAATATAAGTCTAATTAAAAAACCTCCCTTAAACCTAATTAGTGGGAGAAAAAGTACACCATACTCATGTTAAAAAGAACCCACCCTAGCATAAAAGACCCGACAACCCATTCATATACCATACTATGATACTAGCAAGATGCAAGCGCCGTTTCAAGCACCAAGGAATGGGAATTGCACCAATTTGAAACCGAAAACACTGAGCAAGCTTCCAGAAACCCACACAACTCTGCCGAGGTTGGTTCAGACAAACCAATAAACTTAGAAAAATCAAGTTTGTATAGGAACTTGAGAAATTGACTCGGCTCAAATTAAAAAAAAAATTAAATTGTAAAATATGACGTGTCAACTCGAATAACACGAAATATTTTGACTTGACTCGATTGAACGCTCACCCGTTATATCAACAAAACAGATTCATTGATAAATAAAAGTAAAACAATAACATATTAGATGTTTTAAAACATAAAAAATATAACTATAAATATAAAAAGAAAAGATAAGTATTACACTGGTCAGCTCAGACACTTCCCCTTCGCATCTATTTTTTTTTTACAGTCCATTGTAAAAAGAGTTCCTATAAAATTATCAAAATACAAATTACATAAAATTTTTAAAATTGACAACCACCTTTCAAATATATTCTCAAAAAAAGTCATCAAAATTTTCATCCTCTACATCAAGCCTAGTCTAAACACTTTATTTTCTCCTACATGTGAGTTTGACATAATATAACATTAAATTAAATTATATTTAAATAGAAATTCATCAAATGAATTTTTTTATTAAATTAAAAATTAAAAAAATCTTTTTCGAATTCAGACTTCGTCATTCAACATTGTGATGTTGGAACTTGGAACATGAGTTGTGTAGGGGCAAAATGCAACACATCTGTAGCGATGTTTTTTCTCGCTAAAAAATTGGTATTTTTATTATTTTTGAAAATATTTTCTTCCGCGTGAGATTTTTAGAAAACCCGCATTTTATTTAAAATTGGAGTCGCTACCGGCCACTTAGGTAGGCCGGACACCATAAAAAACTACAGATTTAAAATTGATGGGTTCGGGAGTCGGTTACGGATGAGGAAGGATTAGCACCCCACACCGCCCAAAATTGGTACTTTAATAATTACCGCTTTATTAATATTAAACTTTCCGGATTAAAGTGTCGATTAGATTAAAATTCGGTTATAAATGCGAGTAGATTTTAAAGGCCCCGTTATTCGAGAGTAAACGCCCAACCACTATCACTACGCCTGATACTAGCCCCGTTTACTCTCGAATAAAAGGATACCGCATTGACAAAATATATGTCCGTTATGCAAACTTAAAAAACATGGCAAATATAAATAAATACACTGTGATAAAAATATGAATAAATACTAACATAATAAATACTAATATAATATGAATAAAATATTAATCTAAAAACATACATACATAACTATTAATTTAACACATAAATAAAAACAAATCTAACACAAATAAAATATTAATATAAAACATAAATTTAAGAATATTAATCTAACTTATAAATAAAAACATATCTAACATAAATAAAATACTAATCTAAAACATACATACATAAATATTAATCTAACTTATAAATAAAAACATATCTAACATAAATAAAATACTAGTCTAAAACATAAATTTAAAGCATATTAATCTAAAACATAGGAGTTCGAATGACGAACACCGACTGGACCCCACCGAGATCTACCACGACCTCTCCAAAAATATTAACTAGATCGAATCCAAAATAAGACCCCGATCGAATCGACTAGGACCGAAGATACTGCCCCGATCCTGAGCTAGCCGGAGCCTAAGCTCCCTTATTTGGCCAGCCCCTGCAGATTGCCTTTGGCTTCAATTGCTGCCATTTCTTGCTGCAATTGCTTCTTCAATTCCCTTTGCCTCAATTGCTCTTCTATTTATAGGGGTGAGGAGGGTGGCGTGGAGCTTTGTTTTCCACTCCCCTCCCCTTTTTTATTATTAAATTCCTTTTTTTTTGCTTTTTTTATTATTATTATTTATATATATTATTACAACAATACTAAAAATTCTAAAAACCCGTACAAAAATGAGTGATTACAACATCATATGTGAGATTGGGATATTAATGAATACTAGCACATAAGTTAGGTCCATTTGTTGGAAGTTACTCCGACCCATAAACCACTTTAATTACTTCTATTTATTACAATAATTATTAATTCCAAGATTTACCTAGAAAATGATATTTCAGGCAGGCAGGTTTCCATCTTAAACTTTTAAAACTCTCACGGGTAAATTACACATATTATCACTCAATTATTTTTTCACTCTTCTTTTAGTTATTTAACTTTAAAAAAATTTAATTTAATAATTAAACTTTACACATGGAACTTTTTTCATCATTCCCACGTTAATTTACTAATATAGTAATGACATGACATTTTAAATCAGTTTTCCCTTATTTGACTTTTCAACTTTCTAGTTTCCACATATTTTTTTCTTTCTTTTTTTAGTATTTTTTTCTCCTCATTCTTCAAAAACTCAATCATCGTTATTGAGCTAATCTCATACTCAAACTCATTATCTCAAACAAAACTAAACTTTCACTCTTAATTCACACACACAAATAAAACATCAAGACCATCGATTTAATTTTCGTTTGCATCTCCATTGTTACGAAATCAGTTAGCTTGGCTAGTTCCTTCAGCTAGATGGCTGGTTTGACTTTTCCTCCATGGACGCCTCATGAATGCCAAGGAAGCTAGCTCGGCTCGAGCTATAAGAGACGGTTTGGTCTGTGAGGAGGCTTTGGTTTGGGAGCTTTTTACACCCAGTGAAAGGTTCTTGATCATGGCGGTGACCGGCGTAGCAACTGCCGAGTCTCGGAAGAATTTGTTAATTTGTCAACTTACAAAACCGGTCGAGCTAAGGGTTTGTTTATGATTTACTGTTTAATTTTATTAGGAATTGTTTGGGTAATTCTCTTTCCCATTCACTCTAATTCAAACAATGAATTTCACGTCAAATAATTGTCTTGATGTTTAATTTATTAATCTATGGAGTTTTAGTGTTAAATTAACACAATGATTTGTTGTTAACCTACTGAAGTTTTGATTCCGTTTTGTACTATGATTAAGCAAACAATGTTAAATTGCTTTGTCCTTTCTTCTATCAGTTACAAATGTATTCGCTCAACTTAATTTCTTTGTAACAATTTGTTGTAGATATCATTTTCTCTTTTTTATTTGAGTTTTTGAACGCTGAAAATTTAAATTCATATGTATTGATTTGATTATTTTGTTATCAGTGTGTAAAAAATTCTATCTTCTCTGTTAATTTTATCCTGAATCAAGCTGATATAATTTTATACAAATGAATTTGCAAGATGAGGTGCTTTGGAGCATGCAACAAAGGTAGACTATCTATGCGAATAGCTGAACAACAACGAAGAGAAGCCGGGAACATGAGCCAAAACCGACATAGAATCCTCATGGAATCAAACTTATGAGTTTGACAGTGTGCATGTTGATGATTGTGTTTGTTGAATCCGCCATTAAGAACAATTCAAAGTAAGAACCTGAATTATGAAAAATTAAAATGACGAGTTTAATGTTTTGTGTAATTAAGAGTGAGGGTTTAATTGTGTTGCAGAAGATAAATTTGAGTATGAGATTGTTCTCCATAATGATGATGATCTTCTTTGAAGAAGGAGAAAAAAAGATTAAAAAAAAGAAAAAAACATCTGGAAATTAAAAAGTTGAAAAAGTCAAACAAGCGAGGGAAAATATGATTTAAATTGTCATGTCATCACTCCGTTAGTAAATTAACGGGAGAGTGATAAAAAAAAGTTTGATGTGTAAAGTTCAGTTGTTAAATTTAAATTTTTTTAAAGTTGAACTACCAAAATAGAAGTGAAAAAATAATTCAGTGATGACCTGTGTAATTTACCCAACTCTAATTACTTTGTACATTTGAATTCAATTTTTATAAGTTTTTGAATTATTTTTTAAACCTTTTAAATTTTTCCCTAAAATTTTAAAACTTTAAGTGTAATCGCCCTTAAAAATATTTCTTGAAATGCCACCGTTTAATGGACGTCTTACATTATACATTTCCTTTCTTTTTTTATAATATTCTTAAGGCTATGAACATTTTTTATTTTTTTAATCTAATATATTACTTTTGTTAATGAATCTGACAATTTAATATAAAGTAAATAAAAAGGAAGTTAGATTGTAGCGACCTAATAAATTTTGAGGTTCGCTAAGAAATACGTAATTTGATTTTCTTTACGTTTTTTGGAAATATTTAAAAAAACAAGAGAATTTTTTAAAAATTCGTGTTTTTGAAAAAACGGTAAAAGTTGGAGTTGTCACCGGCCACTAGGTAGGCCGAACACCATAAAACCAGATATTCGATCAAAATGGGGTTCGAGAGTCGGTTACGTCTGGGGAAAGTTTTGGCACCCTTACCGCCCAAAAATTAGTACCGTAAAAAGAAAATAAATAATTACTGCTTTGTTAATATCAAATTTTCCAAATTAAAGTAACGATTAAGTTAAAATCCAGTTATACATGCGAATAAATTTTAAGGGCCCGTTATTCGAAAGTAAACCGCAAAACCACTATCACTACATTTGATACTGACCGCATTTACCCTCGAATAACAAGGCACCGCATTAACAAATTTAGATCTTAAATACAATATTAACATGGCAAAATAAAGGCATAAAATAAACATGAACATGATGAAAATAAAGGTATGGAATAAATAAATGAAATAAACATGCAAAATAATGAAACCCAGCATCAACTACTAAAACACCACATTATATGAAAAATAATAAATACACGTAACAAAGTGAATGCATATATATCTAAAAAAACGAGTACATGTGTAAATACATAATAAAACTAGGTTTTGGGCAGCCACATTATCATATACACTCTAGTTATATAATAATAATTAATGCAAAACATATAATATTTATGTATTTGTTTTATACGCATAAATACCCATAGAAATTAGGTCTGGCAGTAGCCACTTTATTTAACTATATAGTATTATATACACAACATATATACTAATATATATAGATAACGTATTATATACGAAAACATATAGGGCATTTATATACATATTAAAATCATATATTTTATACCGTATCTAGATCATATATTATACTATCAAATACCTTTTTTAAAAGCAATTATTATATATATATATCAACCACGTATTATATAATTAAAATAACTATATTCTATACGTACAATGTCCACACATGTATCAAACCATAGGATTCACACATAAATCATCAAAATAAACATATAGGAATGAAACTTAAACAAATAAAAAAAGAATTACCAATAAATTTCATCAATATTTCCGTTAAATCATAAGAATAGTTTACATAATAAGTAAGGGAAGAAAATACCAAACCCAAATATATACTCGATTGATTAATCCACGAATCATTGTCGATGGAGTTGAAAAGTTTGATCCATGAATATTTTTATGGTTCGAATAAGAAGGATTTTTGGTGGCGCGGCAGTGAAGCAACGAAAAATGGAATCCAAATTTTGTAAAGGGGGTGGCGTGGTTTGGAGAAAAGAAAAATGGTGAGGGGAAATCAATGTGGGGCTACCGAAGGCTATGCGGCAGTATATGGGAAAATGAATTGTGAAGGGGGGCTGCCGAGAGTGTTTTTTGGGGTTGAAGTAATATATTATTATTATTATTATCCCATAAAATAGAACCAATAAGATTCAAGATCTTACCCACTATGTAGTTTTCAACTAATAGGGTTCAAGCATCCATTCAACCAATGAAAGTAAAGCCTTAACGAGGAAGGAGTTGAAATTTTTATTTTTTTTGTATTTTTTATTATATAAAATCATATTAGAATAAGCCATGTAATTTTGGGCTTAAGGTATAAGGTTTTGGGTATTAAAATAGTAATGTTGATTGATCTTATTTCAAGCATTTTTAATTTAAATCTGGATAAAATTTAGTGTCTACATAGATAAATAACAAACACAGTATTTTAGGAGCATTTTTAAGTTATTTGAAATAAGTCTACTAATTACAGTTGAAACGACATAAAAATTGATATCAAATATTCAATTGAATGTGGCTTGGTCTTACCCGTCTCAGGGGTAATTAGATCTTTGGCTTTACCAAGTCAATTGGTATATCTGACACGCTGCAGTCGGAATTTCAGGCCATCTTCATCGGTTTTTAATTGGTGTGGTCTTATACTGCCGAGATTCTTCAAGTTCAATCCGATAGTAAACAAGCAATTCTTCTGCTCCGTGATCCCTCTGCCAGCTCTAGCTTCCTATTTCTTGTTCGGGCGATATACGATCTCAACACTAGGGGTTAGGTGACGGATTTGTTATAAACATGAGAGAAGGAACCAAACCAGCAGACAAGCTTGCCAAGTTAGCTGATTCAACCTGCTTGCCACAAAAATTCTTGAGAGTCCCGTCGTGATTGAGTCCATTCTTGCCATGGATGCTTCGGCCTCATTAGATTTGTAACCCTCTAGGGTCTCTTTCAATTCAATAAAAAAATATTCAATTGATATTAATTTTAAATTTGATTTTTGGACACTTTATTAACCTTTTGTTTATAAAAAAGTAGTTGAAATAAAACCACTTCTATAAAACCTTAGAATTAACTTGATTTTTATACAAAATTATAAAAAAAAGAATACAGAATTTCAAAAATATATTTGCTTGATTTCCCTTTAAATTTGGTAATATATTTTTTATACAAGGAACAATTCATTGCAAGCCCACAAATTAATTTTGGGAATCTTTTAAGGGCCACAAGGACTTTCTGGCCTACTAAGGACTCAAGTTCAGGCCTTCATCTACCAACACAATGGGCTCAATTTAAATATACTTATATTTCCGTTCATCCAGTGTGTTATTAAATCCGTCACTTATTGATTTTTAATAGTCAATTATTTTAAATTTTGATTATATTTATCTAAATTTTATAAATAATTAAATTTTATAAATATATATTTAAAAACTATTTCTTTTAAAGTTTTAAAACACATTTTAATTTTTTTTATGATATTAAATTTTAAATAATAAGAACACAAAATTTTAAAAAATGACCACAAAAAAATATGTAAGTAAAAATTTTAATGAGACAAAAAGAATAGTAAGTAATATGATTTTGCTTAAATCTATTATTTTCTATTTCACTTTTATTTTTATTTTTTTGATAAATCATAAATCTAGTCCTAATCCTACCTAGAGGAGCGGGGAAGGAAGATGAGTACTCGCAGTGGATCTCAAACTCATGGCCTACGAAAATATGAAGGAACAAAGATGAGCAGCTTTACCAACCGGTCAAATGTACTTGTTCCTATTTCACTTTTATTATCTATAATTTATAGATTTCATAAAAATATAAGAGATTAAATTTCTAGCCGCCACCAAAAAACAATATGTTATAATCAATCGCTATTAATTTGATCTGCCAAAATTTCAATTTTGGTGGCTTCTTAGGTATTTCTTGGCATTTTCTAAACTTTCAATCAAGAATTTTAATTGTATGAAAAATTGGAGAACACCTTTAATTTCAAGACCATCAAGCAGTTGTTGTTTTATATATTTTGTAATTTATACATTTAATCGAAATTTATTTTTTTAAAATAAACTAAGCATAATTACCATTTAAAAATATAAATTCAAAACATTAAATTTAAAAGTAAAGCTTTTTTTCTTCAATTTTATAACGCATGACGCAATCTGATTTTAAATAGAAAATACGATTACAATAACGATTCCTCCAAAGATGAGATCTTTCTTATGGCTGAAGCTATGACTTTGTGTTTAGGCGCAAAGCTAGCAAAAAAATTGAATCTGTAATCACTCATTTTTACCTGTAAATACATATTAGTGTTGCATGTATATTTATTATATATTTATCGTTTGCATGAATGTTACTAATATATATAAGGTATGGTGTGCATGTATATTATAAGTTATGTATGTATACGTATTAAGGGTGTATGTATGTCGCGTACGTATCTATTTAGTACGAGTGTATTTGTTTAATGTGTATAGATGTTAAGTCAATTATGTGTAGGATTATATATACGTATGCCAATATGTTATACTTGTATAAGTATATGTTTATATCATGTATGTGTATTGCTGTTATAATTATATTATTATTAATATTATTGGGCTGATATGAAATGAAATCCAAAAAATTATATATATTAAACAAATCAATTACAGTCCAAGTCCAGTTACAAATAGTTACAAGGCCCGGTTGGCCCAAACCTTATCTAATTACAACTGTGTGTGCAGGTGGCTGTGGGCCGTTGGACCAAAATCTGATCCAACGGCCACGATCCAACCAAGAAGTCAAAAATATCTGCCAGCCGCGTGTTCCACACGTATGGACCGTTCGAGTGCCAAGCGCGCGTGTGGTCCACGCGCGGACGCTTTGATATCCCACGCGCGCGTAAGATCCACGCGTTCTGACTCCTCGACTGTGGAGCTCCACGTGGCAAGATCTGGAGCCGTCTCATCAAATCGAGGCTTCATCCAGGCCGTTCGTCCTTCAAGCCATCTCGACCGTTAGATCAGATCTGATCTAACGGCCGAGAACGCGTCTGGCCGCTGGCAGAACACCCATACCGCCACCATGCCGATCTTCAACCACCGTGCTCAGAACATGCCAAATACAACAAGC
The DNA here is from genome assembly GCA_019671005.1 of Hibiscus mutabilis. Classification (NCBI taxonomy): domain Eukaryota; kingdom Viridiplantae; phylum Streptophyta; class Magnoliopsida; order Malvales; family Malvaceae; genus Hibiscus; species Hibiscus mutabilis. The sequence goes on from CM033731.1 coordinate 47,835,900, forward strand.
AACAAGCTGTCAGTCCAGATCTGAAAAAGTAATATACAACTTGTACCAAAAAGATAGGGATATATGAAGCGAAAAACTTTGTAACATAGAAGAAACAAGAGTGGTAACAAAAGTGATAGAAAAAACAGGAGTGGTAACAAGGGGAGAACGGAGAGAGTTGTAACAGAGGGGTGGTAACAAAAAAAAACAGAGAGTGTATTGTAACAAGTTTTTTCAGAAATACAAAAAAGAAGCAACGCAAGTCCAGTGATACTTTTCTTATTTGTTTTTTTACATGCATATACAAAGAGATAAACAAAAAAAAAGAGAGAAGAAGTCTTACCGTCGCCGTCCGTGGGTCTCCCTTCCTCAGTGACAAGCCTTTCGGCTTCCCCAAGCCAGAGATGGTGAACTGAAGGAAGGGGAAGGCCCCTAGTAGTTTCGATTTTAGGTTTAAAAGTGTTTTTTTGGTTCGTATTTCCTAGATCTAGGGCGAATAGAAGTGTATCCTCTGAATCCAACCTCGGATTCGTGTCGAGGATGGAAATGAGGTTATTTTGGTGTCTTTTGGAGGCTCGCCGGCGCCGGTTAGCGGCGGCCGGCCGCCGGATTCTGGGTTTCATGGGGGATATTTGAGAGAAAAATAAGAACGAGGTTTGAGGTATGAAAACTGAAAATGAAACAAATGGCTGAAAATTTGATTTCGGGCTAAAAAGGGGGCTTTTATAGTTATTATTATTTTTTGAAATGGGTAAATCACACACTTAATCCCCCCGCGTTTTCAATATTTTCGTTTTTGTCTTGTCGCATGGTATAATTACAATCCCAGTCCCCTTGATATTTCAAAATCTTGTAATCCAGTCCCTAAATTACACCGAATCAGTTTTCAAATGGTAAAATTATGCATTTAGCCATCCCGCGTTTTTGAACTTTTCATTTTGGGTCTACCCCTTGGTCTAATTACAATTTTGATCCTTCTAGGTTCTGTTTGTTTCGCAATTTCGTCCCTAAATTACATATTATTGTTCTTTAATTTCTGCCACTGACTTTTATTTTTCTTTCATTTCAGTCCTGTTTTCTTTGTAAATATTCATGTTCGTATTATAATCGTATATGTTGATATTCTATTGTTTTATTTTATGTCCCTCGTATATGCCTCGTATTTTATGTTTACATGTATAGGTGTGTTAAGCTTATAATAGTCATGCATCTTTTTATCCGGTTATTCATATTAAGCATGTTATGTTTTAGTTGATTCGTACATGGTATATTTTGTATTTTTGTATGTGTGTATGTTTTTTTAAGGATTGCATGCTAGTATATTTACTTTTGTTTGTATGATATATTGTCCCATATATGTTGAAATATGTTTTATTACTAGTATGCATGTCTTTTTGAAATATTTGTTCGTTTATACGTACTTATTCCTGCCTTGTTATTCTGACATGTTACAGTTGTTTTTATCTATTATTTAGATTAATATGTATATATATGCATGATCCAGTCTAATATATTATTTATGTTAGATTAGTATTATGTTATGTCAATATTTATTGTATTTAAATATTTTGCCATGTTTTATATTTTTGCCACTAAGATTGCATATCGAGATATAAATTGTTAATGTGGTGCCCTTTTATCCGAGCGTAAACGGGGCCAGTATCAGGCGTAGTGATAGTGGTTGGGCGTTCACCCTCGGATAACGGGGCCCTTAAAATTTATTCGCAATAATGACCGAATTTTAAAATAATTGTCACTTTAACCCGGAAAATCCAATATTAATAAAGCGGTAATTATTAAAGTACCAGTTTTGGGCGGTGTGGGGGTGCTAATCCTTCCCCATCCGTAACCGACTCCCGAACCCAATCTTTTTGAATCTCTGGTTTCATGGTGTCCGACCTACCTAAGTGGCCGGTGGCGACTCCATTTTTTTAAATGCGATTTCTTTTAAAACCCCCACGGAATAAACGTTTTATATCAAAAAAATCGCAAACACCTTTCAAAAACACTTCGAAAAAGCCGCGTTTTATTTAGCGATGAGAAAAAAAAGAAGGACATCGCTACAGATGGCGACTCCGCTGGGGATCATTTTTGTTTTTTCAAAAAAAACAAATGAGAGTCAAGCTTTTAAAATAATTACCGCTTTACTAATATTAGCAGTTCCGGATTAAAGTAACTATTAAATTAACATTCGGTCATAATTGCGCGTTTATTTTAACGCATTTAAAATATGGCATATAAACCCGTCTTTCTAAGTGGGGGGAAAACGCTAATGCTTTCGTGGAGATATCGTTCTCCCGTATGGGCCTAGCAAGTACCTTCGGGGCTCGAGTACCTTATGCTTTCGTAAGGATATCGTTTCTTTGTACGGGCATAAGCGAATGGGTCCCCTGAATTGAACCCGGTTGAAAGGAGCCTATAATGGGTGATGATCGGAGGCCTTGCTACTCTTAGTAGAGGACAGCGAGGACAATTCGGGTACCTCCTAGAACCAACACTGCATATAGAGAACACGTAGAAACCCACCCTGTTAGAGCCATGCGGATAACCTAGGTGTCTTAAATGGAATGTAAATAGGATTGTCTTGTTTGCTTATCGCATTTAATTTGCCCTTTTATTATGTACTTATCATTTTTGTTCAGTACTGACTTGTTTTCTTTTGCTTTGTTTTTGCATATCATCGCATTTGCATTACACAGGGCATTGATTCCCGAGTGATTTCTCCCATAATAGAAGATTGTTCATGATGGACCAAAGGTTCTTTGACCTGAAGGAAGGGGGTCCAATTCCAGAGTTCCATCCCAAGACTAGGACGGTGACAGTAGAAGAAGAACCATTCAAGGACACTAGAACAGATTTGATGGCGAGTGTCATCCACGGTGACAAACAAAATGAAATACAAGAACTAAAAAACAGATGTCCGAGATGATGGACGGATGAATGCCATAATGAAAGGCAAGCGGCATGTCGAACTCGAAAAGATTTGGTCGGAGAGCGAGAATGTGGGAGCAGAATGGTCGAGAATGTCAAAATAGACAACACCGTTAAATATGACAAATCAAATCCCTTTGTGATCAATCTCAAGAAGCGGACAAGTAGCACATCCGGGGGTAGATACCCGGAGCAGAGGCAAAACCGGGGAAGTTCGAGAATCTAATGACATCGAAGACATTATCCTATACCCGTGAGATATCTTGAGTTACTTCCGTTGTTTGTCGAAAGGAACCTTATCATACCGGTGAAGTGCGTACCAAGAAAACCTCCTTATCCAAAAGATTACAATGATGGATCGTGTCGGTGCAGCTACCACATAGGCGATTCAAGTCATCACACTAAAAATTGTGGGGCCCTGAAGAACAGAGTTCGAGATCTTGTCAGAATGGGAATTTTGGGTTTCGAAGACGGACAACCCCAATTCTTCAGCCAGTCTGCCGTTGCTCGAGGGGCAAAGTCGAAGAAGGAACAATACCCAGCCCAAGGTTCAGGTAACACAGAAGTAGGTCACTCAAGCGGGATAAAGTTAAGAGTCAAGAATAAAAGCGTCTCAGAAGATGAACCTACACGCAAGTGCGGCCAGCTCGAGCATGAGAGGCACAATCTGAGCATGAAATTAAAGAACATACAAGACGAGTACCAGAAGCTGCACTTTGAATTTAAGAGTTTCGGTCTGGGTGACACCGCGGAAGAGTGGGTCAATGGTATGATTCAGGTGAGGAACGGTTCGTAAGCTGGAAGCGTAAATGCAAGAATAGTAAGAATAAAGTCGATCATTATCACGAAAAGTGGAAGAAGGCGAGGGCCAACGCGACTTTCTCCAAAATGAGTTGGAAAGCGATCGGCCATGGAAGATATCCACGAAATCAAGTCTGCGCACCGAGAAAGGAATGAATCACAAGCCTTTCAAATGGAAAACGCAGCACTCAAAGAGCGAGATAGTGAGACTCGAGACTGCTTTTTACATACGGTGAGATCCGTCTTTGGGGCAATGACCGTTAAGCTACAAAAGGCCGAGCAAACAATACGGGAGAAAGATCGGGACATGAAGATGGTTACGACTCAAGCCCGACAAGTAGCTCAACAGGTAGCAGATTTAGCCGATGCAGCAACGCCAATAAGCCAGAATATGGATCCGACATTGGACCGCGAAGGAAAACTGACGGGACTATTGAATGAGGTCAAGACATTAGGTGCCAGGGCTCACCGCTATCTGTAAAACCCTAATACCGGATGTAATAAAACCTTTTGGTCTGAATGAAAGATGTCATATAGGGACAAATCACTTGCGGAATCAATGCTTTATTGCATTCATGCATTGCATTTGCATCACGTTCTTTGCATTGTTTTATCATCGCTTGGCACTTCATCATTTAATACACGGGTTTGATGGCGAATTAATCGGAAAATGGAACGAATTGAAGAGTCGAGGCTTAACCAGTTAGAAGAAAAAATCGAGAAAGAGCTTAAGAAGAAAAAGAAGATAAATGTTTTCAATACGAGGGAACTCTGCCTAGTCCCTGATTTGGTCATTCCTCCAGATTTCAAGGTTCCCGAATTTACGCAGTATGACGGAACCAGCTGCCCGAAGATTCACTTAACCATGTTTTGTAGAAAAATGGAAGGATACATGAAGAACGAAGAATTGTTGATCCACCATTTCCATGATAGCCTGACGGGACCAATAGCAGTGTGGTATAACCGTTTGAACAAAGACCAAGTTAGGTCATGGGGTGACCTCGCTAATGCTTTCTTGAGTCAATATGAATATGCTTTAAATTTAGCACCCTGTCGCCAGTTTCTTCAGAATGAGAGAATGAGGCCGAGTGAAAGCTTCAGGGAATATGCATTAAGGTGGCGATGTCTGGCGACCCAAGTCCAGCCCCCTATAGCGGAAGAAGAGTTGACTCCCCTATTTCATGCGACACTTCCTCTTCCTTCTTCGATGTGATGTTGGAGAAATCAAGAAACGGATTCGAAGATTTCATGACGATTGGAGAAAGAATAGAATACGCAGTCAAAGAAGGAAAATTGGGGTCTAAGTCTAAGGACCGAATCGAAGATAAGATAGATAAGGATGGAGAGGTAAATGAGTGTCATCTCCAGGGTTCGCGTGGCCGTAAAAGAATGAGACAGACTGACAAATCGGGGTCATCAAGGAAAATTCCTCGGACGAGCGCAAATTTGGAAGTGTTTAGAACATCTATCTCAGACATTTGGCCTCATTTGGTAGAGGGTCACTATCTTGTTCCTAGGCCGATGAAGAGTGCACCTGATCTGTATGCCCATAGTTTTGACTCGAGTAGCACATGCGAATTCCATATGGGGGCACCGGGGCATCCCACCAGAAAATGTAGACCTTTACTGGAGGAAATCAAGAAGCTGGTCAATGATGGAACCCTGACGCAAGAGCTGATCAAGCAGTGGAAGACCAAGGATGAGAAGCAAATCTACATAGTGCTGAAGAAGCCATAGATGTCTCTACATTAAAATACCTTCCTGAAGTAATACAAGGGATCAACTCTATGTGGCCCCCATATGGCAAAGATCTTTTGTGATGGGGCATGTTTGTTGATTTTATTTTCAATAAAGAACACATTTCGCTTAACATATAATGTTTTTGAAAGCACATAGATATTTTCTCGCCGTTGTAGGACGCTGGATATCAATTGCAAGATGTGACATTAGATAGATGTCGTGACAACGATGATGTGTGATCTTCCCCACCGGACTACTGGTCAACAAAGCGAGATTATTACTCTTTCGATGATATTCAAGGACGAAAAAGCTCTAAATGTCAACCATGTAGAGTTGCTTGAAATTGAAACTCTAGGCATAATCTTCTAGGTAGTAAAGAAGAAATAAAACAAAAAAGAAGAGAAAAAGAAAAGAAAGAAAAAAGAAATGAAAATAAAGGAGGAGAAAATAATAATAAAAAGTACTCCTATGTTCGAAACCTGGTAATAGGCTTGTTCGGATAAGAGTATGGAAATTTTGGGGCACTCCGCTGAAGCGATAGGGTGGAGATATATCATCCAATTCAAGAAACCTTAGCTTCATGAGTGATGGTAATATTTTCAAATCGTGACTATGCCGAGTCGCCATAAAACAATAGCCATATCGGCGTCAGATCCAGATGTTAAATCCTTCGGGTCATCGATAAAGTCCTTCGGGCACGATGTTAAGTCCTTCGGGCCATCAGTAAGTCTTTCGAGCATGGTGATAAGTCCGCCCGGGCCATCGGTAAGTCGCCGGGCATGATGCGGCAAAGATATCGGCGTGAGTCCCCATAAAACAATAGCCATATCGGCGTCGAGATCCGGATGTTAAATCTTTCGGGTCATCGATAAGTCCGCCGGGCACGATGTTAAGTCCCGGGACATCAGTAAGTCTTTCGAGCATGGTGATAAGTCCCGGGCCATCGGTAAGTCCCGGGCATGATGCGGTAGCATATCGGCGTGAGTCCCCATAAAACAATAGGCATATCGGCGTCGTCGATCCGGATGTTAAATCGCCGGGTCATCGATAAGTCGCCGGGTGCGATGTTAAGTCCCGGGCCATCGGTAAGTCTTTCGAGCATGGTGATAAGTCGCCGGGCCATCGGTAAGTCCCGGGCATGATGCGGCAACATATCGGCGTGAGTCCCCATAAAACAATAGCCATATCGGCGTCGAGATCCGGATGTTAAATCGCCGGGTCATCGATAAGTCCCGAGCACGGCGTTAAGTCCCGGGCCATCGGTAAGTCTTTCGAGCATGGTGATAAGTCCGCCGGGCCATCGGTAAGTCCGCCGGGCATGATGCGGCAATATATCGGCGTGAGTCCCCATAAAACAATAGCCATATCGGCGTCGGATCCGGATGTTAAATCCTTGGTCATTGATAAGTCCGCCGGGCACGATGTTAAGTCCTCGGGCCATCGGTATGTCTTTCGAGTATGGTGATAAGTCCCGGGCCATCGGTAAGTCGCCGGGCATGATGCGGGCAAAGATATCGGCGTGAGTCCCCATAAAACAATAGCCATATCGGCGTCGAGATCCAGATGTTAAATCGCCGGGTCATCGATAAGTCCTTTGGGCACGATGTTAAGTCCCGGGCCATCAGTAAGTCTTTCGAGCATGATGATAAGTCCCGGGCCATCGGTAAGTCCGCCGGGCATGATGCGTAGCATATCGGCGTGAGTCCCCATAAAACAATAGCCATATCGGCGTCGAGATCCGATGTTAAATCATTCGGGTCATCGATAAGTCCTTCGAGCACAATGTTAAGTCCTTCGGGCCATCGGTAAGTCTTTCGAGCATGGTGATAAGTCCCGGGCCATCGGTAAGTCGCCGGCATGATGCGGCAGCATATTAGCGTGAGTCCCCATAGAACAATAGCCATATCAGCGTCGAGATCCGGATGTTAAGTCCCGGGTCATCGGTAAGTCCCGGGCACGATGTTAAGTCCCGGGCCATCGGTAAGTCTTTCGAGCATGATGATAAGTCCTTCGGGCCATCAGTAAGTCCTTCGGGCATGATGCGGCAGTCTTAGTAGCGTAGGTCCAAAAATGGCAACAGCCTCGTAAAAAAAAACCTGCATTTTCAAGCCCCAGTGAAAGGTTCCATAGAGGGAGAACCCTAAATCTAAAATCTCAAAAAGAACTCCCAGTCGGAAGAATCCATCAATGGCGCAAAAGGTTTTATATAGGAAAAACCAGCGTTGAAGGCGAAGAGTTCTATATAGGAAGGACTCCAAGCTTTACAGTCTCGAAGTGAAAGGTTCTATATAGGAAGGACTCATAACTCGAGGCTTCAGAGTGAAGGATTCTATATAGGAAGAGCCTGTAGCTCCAAGATCGGAAGATGACGAAGCTCTATATAGGAAGAACTTACGAGCTTGAAGATTCAGCCAAGGAAGAGCGGAGATGTCTAAAAGAACACGTTTTTCCAAAGCTACAAACAGGGAAGTCTGATAAAAATGAGTGCTTATGAATCTTTGCTTTGTTTCCCATTCCATGAGAACAAGCAAAGATGGGCAACTGTAATCACTCATTTTTACCTGTAAATACATATTAGTGTTGCATGTATATTTATTATATATTTATTGTTTTCATGAATGTTACTAATATATATATAAGGTATGGTGTGCATGTATATTATAAGCTATGTATGTATACGTATTAAGGGTGTATGTATGTCGCGTACGTATCTATTTAGTACGATTGTATTTGTTTAATGTGAATAGATGTTAAGTCAATTATGTGTAGGATTATATATACGTATGCCAATATGTTATACTTGTATAAGTATATGTTTGTATCATGTATGTGTATTGCTGTTATAATTATATTATTATTAATATTATTGGGCTGATATGAAATGAAATCCAAAAAATTATATATATTAAACAAATCAATTACAGTCAAAGTCCAGTTACAAATAGTTACAAGGCCCGGTTGGCCCAAACCTTATCTAATTACAACTGTGTGTGCAGGTGGCTGTGGGCCGTTGGATCAAAATCTGATCCAACGGCCACGATCCAACCAAGAAGTCAAAAATATCTGCCAGCCGCGTGTTCCACACGTATGGACCGTTCGAGTGCCACGCGCGCGTGTGGTCCACGCGCGGACGCTTTGATATCCCACGCGCGCGTAAGATCCACGCGTTCTGACTCCTCGACTGTGGAGCTCCACGTGGCAAGATCGGAGCCGTCTCATCAAATCGAGGCTTCATCCAGGCCGTTCGTCCTTCAAGCCATCTCGACCGTTAGATCAGATCTGATCTAACGGCCGAGAACGCGTCTGGCCGCTGGCAGAACACCCATACCGCCACCATGCCGATCTTCAACCACCGTGCTCAGAACATGCCAAATACAACAAGCAACAAGCTGTCAGTCCAGATCTGAAAAAGTAATATACAACTTGTACCAAAAAGATAGGGATATATGAAGCGAAAAACTTTGTAACATAGAAGAAACAAGAGTGGTAACAAAAGTGATAGAAAAAACAGGAGTGGTAACAAGGGGAGAACGGAGAGAGTTGTAACAGAGGGGTGGTAACAAAAAAAAAACAGAGAGTGTATTGTAACAAGTTTTTTCAGAAATACAAAAAAGAAGCAACGCAAGTCCAGTGATACTTTTCTTATTTGTTTTTTTACATGCATATACAAAGAGATAAACAAAAAAAGAGAGAGAAGAAGTCTTACCGTCGCCGTCCGTGGGTCTCCCTTCCTCAGTGACAAGCCTTTCGGCTTCCCCAAGCCAGAGATGGTGAACTGAAGGAAGGGGAAGGCCCCTAGTAGTTTCGATTTTAGGTTTAAAAGTGTTTTTTTGGTTCGTATTTCCTAGATCTAGGGCGAATAGAAGTGTATCCTCTGAATCCAACCTCGGATTCGTGTCGAGGATGGAAATGAGGTTATTTTGGTGTCTTTTGGAGGCTCGCCGGCGCCGGTTAGCGGCGGCCGGCCGCCGGATTCTGGGTTTCATGGGGGATATTTGAGAGAAAAATAAAAACGAGGTTTGAGGTATGAAAACTGAAAATGAAACAAATGGCTGAAAATTTGATTTCGGGCTAAAAAGGGGGCTTTTATAGTTATTATTATTTTTTGAAATGGGTAAATCACACACTTAATCCCCCCGCGTTTTCAATATTTTCGTTTTTGTCTTGTCGCATGGTATAATTACAATCCCAGTCCCCCTGATATTTCAAAATCTTGTAATCCAGTCCCTAAATTACACCGAATCAGTTTTCAAATGTTAAAATTACGCCTTTAGCCATCCCGCGTTTTTGAACTTTTCATTTTGGGTCTGCCCCTTGGTCTAATTACAATTTTGATCCTTCTAGGTTCTGTTTGTTTCGCAATTTCGTCCCTAAATTACATATTATTGTTCTTTAATTTCTGCCACTGACTTTTATTTTTCTTTCATTTCAGTCCTGTTTTCTTTGTAAATATTCATGTTCGTATTATAATCGTATATGTTGATATTCTATTGTTTTATTTTATGTCCCTCGTATATGCCTCGTATTTTATGTTTACATGTATAGGTGTGTTAAGCTTATAATAGTCATGCATCTTTTTATCCGGTTATTCATATTAAGCATGTTATGTTTTAGTTGATTCGTACATGGTATATTTTGTATTTTTGTATGTGTGTATGTTTTTTTAAGGATTGCATGCTAGTATATTTACTTTTGTTTGTATGATATATTGTCCCATATATGTTGAAATATGTTCTATTACTAGTATGCATGTCTTTTTGAAATATTTGTTCGTCTATACGTACTTATTCCTGCCTTGTTATTCTGACATGTTACAGTTGTTTTTATCTATTATTTAGATTAATATGTATATATTTGCATGATCCAGTCTAATATATTATTTATGTTAGATTAGTATTCTGTTATGTCAATATTTATTGTATTTAAATATTTTGCCATGTTTTATATTTTTGCCACTAAGATTGCATATCGAGATATAAATTGTTAATGCGGTGCCCTTTTATCCGAGCGTAAACGGGGCCAGTATCAGGCGTAGTGATAGTGGTTGGGTGTTTACCCTCGGATAACGGGGCCCTTAAAATTTATTCGCAATAATGACCGAATTTTAAAATAATTGTCACTTTAACCCGGAAAATCCAATATTAATAAAGCGGTAATTATTAAAGTACCAGTTTTGGGCGGTGTGGGGGTGCTAATCCTTCCCCATCCGTAACCGACTCCCGAACCCAATCTTTTTGAATCTCTGGTTTTATGGTGTCCGGCCTACCTAAGTGGCCGGTGGCGACTCCATTTTTTTAAATGCGGTTTCTTTTAAAACCCCCACAGAATAAACGTTTTATATAAAAAAAATCACAAACACCTTTCAAAAACACTTCGAAAAAGCCGCGTTTTATTTAGCGATGAGAAAAAAAAAAGAGGGACATCGCTACAGAATCTTCAAAAAGTTATCTTCGAATCTAATAATAAAGGGTTGACTGAGCGCATTACTTCGAAGTCCGTCTTAGATATTTTTGTGGTTCTTTGCAAAATTAAAAAGGTCTCTATAGAACGAAAACATATATCATTACTTTAAATAATTAATTTAATATTTTATTAATAAACTATGGAAACATGATTAACTTTGGCAAATACATTATTTTCATTGTTTTGTTAGGAGAATTTGAAAGAATTGAATTGTGGGTAATTAAGTACGAAATGAAGCTTGATTTTGAACAATAAATACAAAAAATTTAAGAATATTGTATTGTTTTATTTAACCACCGATATCCAACTCATTGACTGACTAATTTGGATTGGGTACTACAAAACCATTATGTGTTCGACCCTTCCAACCCAATTTGCTCCATTCACAATGTTAGGATTCGAACCTCTAACATTGCTTAAGAAATTCAATGTCTCGTCTCACTAGATCAATTGGTTCTTGGTAATTATTTTTATTTTTATATTAATTTATTTATTTAATAAATTAAAAAATAAATTTAAAAAATAAAGATAATTATTTTTAGGGACCCTATACTGGGCCCTACAGGTTGCTCATTGTGCTCCCCTTATCAGCCGGCCCTGGATCAGTGACGGAACTTGGTAACAGAGTTTGAGGGGGTCAACTTATTCTTTTTAAAATAATTAATGGTTTAAACTGATTTATTTTAAAATTTGAAATGATTTAATTTGTATTTTTTTTCAAAAAATTAAGGTCTAACTAGGATTTTTAAAATTTTGAGAGGCTTAATGAGAGCTTTTAAAATTATGAGATGAATTTAATTAAAAATATTTAAAATTTTTGAAGTTCAATATGAATTTTTAAATTTTTGTGGGTTCAAATTAATTTTTTAAAAATTTAAGGGGCTAAATCCCCCAGTCTCCCACGGCTCTCTAGCACATTCTGCCATTATCATACAAGATATAAATTTAAATCTCAACATTTACCTTAAAAATATAATATATCTTCAATTAATAAAAAAACAATACAAATATCTCAATTCACATGTATATTGCAACCTCAACTCGTGGATATAAATAAATCTACTCCATGCACATGATTTTCACGTGTGTTTTCTTTTTCTTTTTTTTCTTTTGACCAATTCCAAAGAAACAGGGATGAAAAATAAAATAAGTAATGCATCAAATTTCCCAAAATGAAATGATTAAGGGTTGAAAGTATACTTTTAAACATCTATATCAAGATGTCGTTTTTGACATTTACAGACAATGGATGGACCCGTTAATAGTAAATGCATGTTTGGCATTCGAAATTTGGATTTGATTTCCAAGTAAGTCACTAGTTTCCCTTTCTTAGCATGTTTAAAGTTTAAAAGTATATTGTTTTATAAATTGCACGGCATTCTTTTCTTTCATTATTTAAAAGTTTAAAATTAAAGTTGTTCAAATCTAACAAGTGCCACAGTGGAAAAGCGGATGATGTTCATCATAAGAGACACGAGTTTAAATCGTTTTGCCTACATGGTGTATGCACATTGTCGAAGGGTTAAGAATATTTATGAACAAATACTACATTGTAATCACCTTTAGATTATTAAAAAAATTAAGTTGTTCGATCACAACTCGACGATACTATATAAAAGATTTATCAACTTTTATCAATCACTACAACAAAATAGGTTTTTAGCCGCTTTTTTAGCCCTATAGTGGCGTTTCTAGGGCCGCGAAAAGTGCCGTTGAAATCAACACCGCAAATTTGCGGTGTTTGTCTATGGAAAACGCCGCAACAAATCATGTTCTATAGCGGCGTTTACAAAACGCCGCGAATGTCCTTTCTAGTGGCGTTTTAGTGTGCAAACGCCACAATATGTCTTGATTTTTAATGGCGTTTTCCCCATAAATGCCGCTAATAACCTTTCTTTAGCGGTATTTTGATTTACAAACGCCGCAATATGTCATAATTTTTAGTGGCGTTTTTGCCCAAAACGCCGCAAATTTTCACAACTATTTTAATTCTTTTTATTAATAAAAAGTTAAAATTCAAAATTAATTTTTTTGATCCGAATATGTATGATTTTAATAAGACAAAATCATACAAGAATCATTCGAATGCCTCATTAAAAACTTCCCTAACCTAAAAATAGAGGAAAAGAGTATATTCGAATGATTAAGGAGTACAACGAACACAATATGACCTCCTTGGAAAAAAACCAACACCAGACAATGACCATCGAATTTAACAAGCACACATGATCATATCACCCTTTACACATAAACGAACAAACACCCCAACTAGCCAATCAACGGTCCACTAATCAATACCTCACCCAAAAACCAAGCAGCAACACGCAACCTTCACCAGCACAATCTCAAAACAACCCTTCTATTGGCCTCGCTTATCCGATCCTCAACTCATTGTACACAACCATGACAACCGCTCCACCTACCTTTCTGCCAACGAATCTGCCAACTCATTCACTTCTCGAAAAATGTTAGCAAAACACATATTTGGCAATCAAAAACATATATTATCAATCACTCGAAAGCATTGCCATACACACAATGGTCGTCGATTAACATGTAACACCCATGATACCGTCACTCTAGAATCCGAATCAATCACCTATGCATAATCCTTACCCCACTTTAACTCCACCATCATTTTCAACGCCACCATAATTGCCCACACCTCTACTTCATTCGACTCTATCACTCTTAACGGACTCAAGAATAAAGCAAAACGCAACCGTTCGAATTTCACAACACACCCCTATATACAAAGTTAAAATTATAAGTATACCATACCTTTTGAATCACCCATTCTGGCACTTCCTCCAATTTTGATTCCAATACGAACATCATCTCGCAATAGTGTTGTCGCAATAGTTTCTGTACTACTCTCTTTTTGGTTTTAGCTCCTAACCCCTTAACGTTCCACGACAAAACCTTCATCGCTCCAACTATTCACGATCTCTCTTAGCGATAATATCAGCTATATCATTAATCAACACTTCCTTCTTACCCACTGTTTTCGTCCTAGTAACCTCCCCAACTTTATTATTTCCTCCACCTCACGCAAAATCACCATCTGCTGTTGCGATAACTCTCTATCTGATCTCATCGGCCTGACTTTGTTACAATCCTTCTTGTTTTTCCATGGTCTATATTTACCTATTTTCTTATATTTTTGGTTTGCTTGTTCTGAAAAATAAGACTCTAATTCTATCTCAAAGTGATGGATATCTGAATTGTGATTCTATCCCAAAGCCATCATTGGTGTAACCATCATCTCACATCTATTAGTCATCATTGGAATCGCTCCAAATAGAACTGGGCACTCTACCAACGTCTCATCCTCACCACCTATCCTATATTTCTTAATTTGTGAACGATCTTCGAACCTTGACACCATGCATGCTATTTCCTCCTTCGAAATCCCTTTTTTTGAACTCACCATGTCCCTTACCATATACCCAACACGCTCCTCACACTATAATTCATTTGCATGCCATATTGGCAAAATGTCCGCCTCATTCGAAAGCCTTAGATATGTATTGTTCTCTCTTTGTGCAACCTCATTTTGTGTCATCTCTATATTTGTATTATATTTCCTTGTTAATTGTTCATTAGTCTTCTCCATAATTTCTATATCATCTTTGTCCTCACTTTTCTCCGTATCACATCCATCTCACAATTTGTTCATAATTGTTCATCCATCAATGGTTTAAACTCATTCATATGTACCATAAAAGACAAGTCGTTCACCTGTACCTTTACTTCCCTTTCAATCTCCGTTATTTGTTATGTTTCAATCAAAATGTGTCCCTTTTCAAATAATTTAAGGTCTACCATTGAGTCATCATACCTAATCATCATACCCTATATTGATGTCAAGTTATCGAATGTTTGACGCGACCACACATGCATCGGAAGCCTAATTATCGCCAACCATATTCTCTGATTTCCCCTATCAAATTCTGGCTGCCAGGGTTGAACCTACGAAAACCATTTATTCAGCGCCATATTGGTTAAAGCTACTCGCCGGTCCTCACTGTTCTTAAAAATCAATAGCATTCTTGATCCCGCTATGCGCATTAATGGCATACCCTCCAACTTGTCTTTCTTCAATTCTCTGGCTATTGAAGCAATTCCCATCCGCTCTCGGCACCACGCAATGGCATAACAATGAAGAATTTCAATTTTAATCTCATCCTCCACAACTTGAATGACTCGATTCTTGGATGTATCTTGTGTTAAATTAACCTCGTTCCCCCAAGTCATCATATCTTTCTCTATTTGACTCTCATTTCGCTGGCAAATAAAATCACGCTTCACCCCTTTTGCTATGGATACTCTCAATTTTGAACCATAAATCCATCGCCCATGTAATCATTCAATAGCCCGTCTTGCATCCATCTCTGTCGCCATACGCACAAAACCAAATCTCGTCCCATCCAGTGCCCTTTTTTTGGGTACACAAACATCTCTTACTTGCCCATGGCGATCAAAGACTTGCCACACTCCTTTCTAATGAACTTAATTCGATAAATTTTTTACGAAGATCGTTCACCATTTCTGACG
This sequence comes from Hibiscus mutabilis, assembly GCA_019671005.1. Lineage (NCBI taxonomy): Eukaryota > Viridiplantae > Streptophyta > Magnoliopsida > Malvales > Malvaceae > Hibiscus > Hibiscus mutabilis. The sequence continues at coordinate 47,851,371 of CM033731.1, forward strand.
TCTGCTCTCTCTTATTTTTTTTGAGTCTTTTGGGCTTTAGAGTCGAGTGATCAATTATACTTTCAAATGAATAAACTAACATCCAATTTCAAATGATATCATCAAGGCGAACACAAATAACTAATTATCAACCAAATCATCACATTGCAAAGACAATTAATAACTTAACAATAAATAAAATTATTGAATTGAAAACATCATTAAGGGGCGAAAAAGTATTCTTAATTCAACAATCACAAGTTCATACCAAATTAACTAAAATGACATTTTCTTGAAGCTCATCAAAATCCAGAGAACAAAGAAGGATAATTTGACACCTTCCCACTTTACATCTTATATAACTCTTCAGCGGTACTGCAAAGAAGACAAGAAAATCAAACTCACTTCTAAGTCACATTTCACAGTGAAAGAAAAAGTAACATGTTTTTATAGTGTAGTAAAATGATACCAGCATAGCTTTCCCCTGTAATGAAGAGGAGGAACCAATTTTGTAAAAATACCAAATTGTCTCGAGCTACAATAACAAAGAGAGATAAAGTTTGGTACATGAGCTTTTGTCAGACAATGAGAAAAAGAAGAAACAAAACAAGAACATTGAGCAATCACAATACGGGGTGTGCAAATTATATGAATATAATTATTATATTAATCAACATTATCAAAGTAGGAAAATTATATATTCATAGCTAAATTTAAAAAATTTCATACTTCTGACATAATTAAAAGTAAAAAAGATGTATCAACACCAATATTAGAACAGATTCATCTTGAAAGAAAGAAGGTAACATGTGGTAAATGAAGTTTTAGGTTACAATAGGCTCTTGATGCATACATGAACAAGATAACTGTTCTTGCAGAAAAGAAAAAAAAAATAAATGAAATACAACCAGCAAAATTCAGTGTACACATATTACAGTAGTCTTCATGCAACTAGTCATGACAAAACATTAATAAATTTCAAAACCAATTAGAGTGTATCAAGGACTCAACCTTCTTCCCACACAAATACACTTACACAATATCTCCAATTAGAGAAACTAGAAATATAAATGATTACAAGCAGAAGCAACATTCCTCTAACAAGCAACGTCAAATCCACTTAAACAATATCTTCAATAACAGTGTATCAAAGACTCAAAATCCCTCACACACAAATACACTTAAACTAAGAAATAATGCCATGGAGGAGGAGAATCTACTAATTTTAAAACCAATTACAGTGTATCAAAGACTCAACCTTCCTCCCACACAAATACACTTAAACAATATCTCCAATTAGTCAATGCCATAATTGCTTGGCCTTTCCATATTAATCTCAAAACCTTAGCGTAATACCCCAATAGTTGTTTAGTGACCAAATAGTAAATAATTGAAAGTTAGTGGTTTTAGTGCAGTGACTAAAACGTAAAATATTAAAGTTTAGTGGCTAAAGTGAAAAGTTGAGAAAAGTTCAAGGACCAACATGGTAATTTTCCCAATAATTATTTTTATCCTATAAATAAATAGATCACCTAAGGGTGTGGATCGAATATAAAAATTATGGTTTGATCCGATGTTTCTATTATTTGGAAATTACAGTTGAAGTTTAAAATGGAATTCGGGGAATCGTATGAGTTCGGAATGTGATGAAATTTTGAAGGGAGTTGTAGGAAGACTTGAACGATATGATATTTTATTTTCGAATCGTTTATAATCGATTTAGATTCGATGGGAGACATTATTTTAATATAGTGCACAAATGGCATTTTTGTGAATACATAGATTCATTAATGGCATTTTAGTCATTTTGCCCATACTTTTTAATTAAAAATGATTATGGAAAAGTGATAAGGTTAGGTGTCAACACCTACTTGGTCATAACTAAGGGGCAAAATGGTAACTTTTTATTAAGGGAGATTTTTTTATATATTAAGTTAAATAAATGCCATTTGGCATTAGAAATTAAAGAAAGAAAATACTAGAATTTGCTCATCTTCATCCTTCTTGGCCGAAACACCATAGCAAGTTAAGAAAAAAATTTTGATTTCATTTTTAGCTTGATTCGATTGGTTTTTGGATTGAGACATGAAATAAGAAATTAATCTCTGTGAAATTCCCTTTCTTTTGGTACAATTGTTATGTAGTTTTCATGTCTCTAAGTTAAAATTGGAAGTTAGGGTGGATGAAGGACATAGTGAAATCTTGTGTTTTATGATTCTATCAAGTTGGTTATGGTGTTGTAGTATTATTTTTATGCTTATAGTGATGGAAATGTTAAGATTTGAAGTATGGAGAATTTTTGGTGAAAATGGAAAATTAGGGGAAATTATGTCAAAATTTATTTTGATGAGGGAAGTGTCTTGAAATGATGTTTTTCATGCTTGGTTGAAGTTGGAATGATGAAAACTTGAGTGATAGACTATTATGTCAATTATGGAAAATTAAGGGTTGAAGTGTAGGAATTTATTTCAATGCTGGTTATGAAGAATTATGTATTTTATATGCTTTAAAGTGTTGTTTGAAGCAAAAATCCCATGTTGAAGTGTTAGGGACCATTTCGGCAATTACCTAAATTATTGAAGAAATTTTTGTGAAATGTTAATTTAAAGTATTTAGGTTGATTGTTATCACCTAAACTTTATTTTACTATTTGTATTGTTGAACATGGGATTGAATTGAGAAAATTCAAAAGTGAGGTGATTAAGTATAAGTGAAGGGAATGAGAATTTCTAGGAAGTTATGAGGTGGAAAGGTAGATTTAATTGAAGAAAGTATTGATATGTTATTAGTACATTAAAGGAATTTTATTTATGAATTTTTCTCCTATTAATGTACTTAGTGGATTGGTAATCTAACATATACATTTAATTGTATGTGTTATGGATGGATGATTTCAAGCAGCTGAACAAGCTCGAGATCTAAACAAATCAAGAGATAAAGAAAAAGCTTTGGAGTAACATATTTTGGTACAAGTAATTAGTGAGGCATATAAGGTGAGTGTTTCTATATGTTTTGAAATGCATTTTATTAAACTCTTATAAAGTCTATCTATGGATTTTTTTGAAATAATAACATGGTTTTTTATATGAGTTATAGGATAATTTACAAGTAAAGGAAAAAGGTTAGTAATTGATAGGGTATGAACTGCCCTATTACATTTTATATTGACAAGTTTATTTATATGAATTTATTGCCCAAGTTTATGATAGAGAGTTACAGTATAGTGACATGTCATTAGAGGTCTAGCAGTCAAGGACTGCAGTATAGCTATACATCGATCTTCGAATCTATATAGTTTCGGCACTTATGTGTCTATATGTTCCCGACACTTTTTGTGTCTATATGTTATCGTCACTTCGGTGACTAATACTCAAGGAGTACCGACCTTGCATACTTTAGTTTCTCTTTATACAATTCTTGGGCTAATTAGAAAGTAAATGTATATGAAATTTTACCATTTCTTATTTAAGATTGTTTAAAAGTATAAGAAAGATTTGATATGATTTTGCTTAACCATGTTTTCATTGTTTTGATACTTAATTTTTAATTATTTATAATGCATCACTAAATTTATACTTAGCGTGTGTATTTTTGCATGTGCGCACGTAGGTTAATACGGTGTGGTGGTAAGCAACATTAGCTCGGGTGCAGTTGGAATAGCAACTACTACAGGTTATCATTGTAGTTATTCTGACATCCTATATGATATATTATTAGTGGCATGTATAATATTAACTCATTGTGTTTTGTGTAAACTAAACTCTACTAACTTTATATTTTATTATGGTTATGGTAAAATATGGACTAGTATTATTTATTAAATGATTTAAAATGGTTTAGGAATATTTTAGTAGACTTACTTTTGAAATGGGTAAAAACAGTCTGTAAATTCTGCTCTAGGCAGTGACTTTGAAAAATTGCTATAAATTCCATAGATTGATTTAGATGTTGAATTTTATACGTATGAACTGGAAATTGAGTCTAGTTTATTTAAAAAAACGGTGACTGATTTTGAGGCCGGTGCTAAAAGTTATGAATTTTTATTCGAGGAATGGTGAGAAAACTGGACAGCAGAATTTTGGAAATCTTATACTGTGACGAAAACTTGATAATTTTTATAGAATTTATTAATTTTGTGGAATATACCGTTAGAATCGTGTTTGAATCTAGTTTTTATCGGTGTAAATAGAATTAAATTCCGAGCTCTAGACTATCTTGTAGAAACAAAAATGTGGAAAGTGATACATAATACTATTTTGCAAAAAACAGAATTAAAAATGTTTTTCAACAACGTTTTATAACACCACCGACTCGTATTTGGAAACGAATACGGGAAGGTGTGTTAGACTTAGTGAAAAATCAGCAAATCCACCCATCTATATATCTAACTAACCAGAAGTGCCTATGTCATGAAGAAAGCTAGACTTGGCATGTCCAGCAAGATATGTTGAACAGCCTAACAAAAAAGCAAGTAAGCAACCTTAAGCAACAAATTATGAATAGTTCATGCCCTGGAATGTCCAAATTAAATGAGAAAAAAAGTGATAAACAAATAAAATAATGATAAATACACAAACCAAATTAAATGGGAAAAAAGTGATAAACAAAAAAGTTCAGATACAAACCCCCATTCACCAGAAAATTTAATAACTTAATTGATGTATGCTATAATATTTCACCGAAAGTTCATCCTCTCATGGAGACAAGTCAAATCATCGGCTTAAATTAAACTTTGCCTGATTATATATGCATCAAATACAAGTAATTGCCAAATAAATAAAACGTCAATAGAATTAGTTGATTCTTTGTGTATTCGTACCTAAATCATTAATGCAAACATTCTGAGATATTCTATTCATTGATATCTTCTCCAGCAATGTCAAAGGATCAACATTACTTGTTTGATCTAGTCGAAGACGCTAAAAAAATAGAACTTCTCTCAGATATAAACTATAGCAAGTGATAAAAATAGTGCAGAATTCGCTCACCAGTGGCCTAATGTATTTTACCTTGTAAACTTCGACGGTTGGACATGCCACATTAGGCTTTATAAGAACCATTAGAATGTCCAATGAAAGAGGAGGGGATATATCTTGAACAATCTGGGCATATAAGCATAGAGTTCATTAATCATGCAAGTATAGCAATAGAGCCGATAAATTCCCACCAGGCTTGAACAAGTCGACCCTCTACGATCAAAATCAGAAATAATATACAAGTCTCCTGGGAACAAATTATCATCCAAATTGAAGAACGAATAGAGAAAAGGTATTAAAAGAATACAAAAAAGAGTTGAAAAAAAGAAGAAAAAGTCACAATAAAATCATAAACCTTGAAATCGAAAGTTCAAAGAAAGAGAGAAGAAAGATTAACCTCCAAAATTATTCGACGGTGGAAAAAGTGTAAATTGCGTGCATGAAACTTCCCCAAGCAGCTTGCCTGGATTTGGAAGACGAATTATCGAACCAGAAGGTAATGTCGTATCTTCTTCCTCTTCAATCTCCACCCCATCCTCTTTCAGGTTAAGATTAAGGATTTTATTATGTTCTTCATTGATGCTAATTATTTTTAGATTTTCTCTACCCCATTTTCTTTCACTTCACATGTTTTGGATTCCGAGTGAGTAGGTAATAAGTCGAGGAAAGCAACCGCATTGGTAAAGTTGAAGATGATGTGAAGGATTTTTGTAGAATGGGACAATTTAGGGTTTGGGAGAGAATAGAGAGATGTGAGACTGCTGAAAATTTAGAATGGAGTTGTGTAAGCCAGACAAGGGAAGAACCGGTAAAAATAACCTACAGTTTAAACCTAAAACCTACTATGGCGTTTAATACCAAAAATGTCACTAAATTAATGCAATATTGTGGCGTTTTAAGCCAAACGCCACTAAATGTGGCATCCACTATATATATGAACCCAAAATGCGGCGTTTTACACCACACGCCACGAGATATCATTTGATCGCGACATTTTTGTTAAAAACGCCACTATAGGTACATGATTATTGTGACGCTTCCATTAAAACACCGCAAAATTTGCATTTTGTGATGTTTTTTTAAAGTAAACGTCGGATATTTCCAGCATTAGCGACATTTTTTAAGCAAAAGTCGCTAAAAGTGCCGCTATAGACATGTTTTGCTGTAGTGAATGTTTCAATTAAATATTTTCATGAACTTCACCCGATATTAAACATTGTAATTGATGAATAGAATTTGTATGTTACTTTTTTGTGCCCTTTATATTTCACGTGTATTATCAATAAAATATAAACAATCAATAAAACAATAAAAAAATCATAAACAATCAATAAAACAATAAAAAAATCATTAATACAAGAGACATAAAATCATTAGTGAGAAATATGAAGATGCACATAAAAAGACCAAAAGAATTCTATTCGTAATTGATTAACCAATTGCTAGTTTGGAAGTATTTTAAGTCTTAGAATCAGGATTTTGCTTGAATATCATTGTGTCCCCGAATATAGTCATTTTATGGAATAGAAATCTCCATCTCTTTTTGATATCTCTATTTATGTCCCGACACTAAAAAATAGATTTAAGGTTAGAGTTTATGGTATTAAGTGTATGATCTATTTTTAGGGTTTAGGATTTATAATATAGACTTAGAATTTAAATTTTTAATATTGGGACATAAAAATGAGCACCGAAAAGGGACAATAAATTTTTGTTCCATTTTAAGACTGTAAAATGATTGAAGGATCATTAATAAATTTAAAAATATATATTTGAAATTTAATTATTACATATAATATATTAATATTATTATTTGATATATTGATTATTAGATTTTCTAAACTTTACAAGTAGTTTGAAGAAATCATCAAGCGTTTCATTTATTTTAAAAACGAATCAAGTTATATGATTTAATAATATATATATTAATTCAGAATAAATATTTGAACAAGTACATTTGGCCTGCTCATATTTGTTCCCTCATTTCTTTAGGTCATAGGTTCTAGATCCATCAAGAGCACTTTTTTTTCCCTAAAGTCTTCTCATTTCCTTCTCCTCTAGGTAGGATTGGGATTAGAATTAGACTTTCTAAAAAAAATAGAATAAATATTTCATACCATTTTTCTTTATCTTAAATAAAAAATGTGAATATCATCATGCATTTGAATCAATTGCACTCGTTGTTTCAGTTTAATCAAGAGTTTCGAGTTCAAAAACTTTGAGAATATAATAGTATTAAATACTTGACGAAAGAATTTGTCTTTATAATCATATTAAATTTGACAATATTAATTTGTGCTTAGACTATTAAACAAATAAATACAACGTGAGACACGTATGGTTTGAAAAAATATATTGAAAATGCAAATGATAAAGAGATAATTGTTAGGGTAAAGTAGGTATAGCAAGTGTAAGCAAGGCATAGTAATTGGCATGCATGTTTCTCATGTGCAATGCTTTTTTCATCCTAAATTAGTTGATACCCATATTATTTAGGGGTGTTTAAAAATACTCGATATGGATAACCCGGTCTATCAATCCGAATCTTAAAAATTCGAGTAATTTTTAAAAAAATTATCTGATCGGGCTGGGTATCTGACCCATGATTTTTTCGGGTAGTTGGATTAGGTCTGGGCAGAATTCTTTTTGTAATCGGGTATCTGACCCTATACTTTTAATATATTTATTTTTTAGTTTTAAATTATATTTTTATTTTAGGTTCCTTAATATTTTTACCCTAAAATTAAATTTAAATATCTAAATTATTTCTATGTTTGTATTATGTACTTTTAAGTTAAAATTTTCAAAAAAATTTGTATTAATTTGTTAAATACAAGATTCGAAAAAGAAACGAGATTAATATTTTTAATGTCTTTTTGGTGATAAACTTTAATATATATATATATCCAATTGTTTCTATCTTAAAACTCACTTCAAATCATTGATATTTGTGTTTGGATTATGTATTATGAACTATTAAATTTTATGTGTCTACTATGTAATTTTTTAACATTTTTAAATTTAAAAATAAATAAATGAAAAATATAACCCAGATACCCGATAATTACGGGCCGAGAATGAGTCAAAAAATTTAATACCCGGAAGGCCGAGTACGGGAATAAGTACCCCTAATATTATTCATGTCTCTTTGGGCTTTAAAAATAAATAAATAAAACCCATCATACCAAACAAAATTCGTATGTCCATTTTCTGTATCCTTTTATATTCCACATTAATGATTTTTGTCATGTGTATTTAGAGGTGGCAAACAGGTTATTCGGGTCGGGTCATTTTGGTTCGGGTCAGGTTCGATTTTGACTATATTCGATTTCGATTTAGTTCGGGTCAGATCTAGTCTGGTTCGATTTTAATTCGGTTTATAGTGTATCGAGTCGGGTCACATTAGTTCGGTTGCTTTTTGGGTCGATTGAAACCAGGTCAGATATTTTCGGGTCGGGTTAAGATCGGTTCAGTAAGAGATCGATATGTTTCAGCCGGGTTTTTTGGCTGAATCTATTTTTTACACCCATATATGAGATTATAAAGCCAATATGTTTTACTTTTTGATGAGTTATGCGATAGTTCACATCAAATATTTCTTTATTTCTTTTAATATATTTTCTTTGTTTTGGGTTGCCTTCGGTTCGGGTCCATACCAGTTCAACTAAAAATCGGGTCGATTTCGGTTCGATTCAGTTTGTTTTGGGTTTCGGATCAAGTTTGGATCATCATGTTTGGGTCGATATCGGGTTTTGGGTCGGGTAAAATCGATTCGGGTCTCGGGTCAATTTGCCACCTCTATGTGTATTAATGTTTTTTTTAAATTTTATTAATTATTTATATTTTACTATAGTATAAAATCATTGATAAAATATATAAAGAGAAATAGAAAAAACAGATGAATTCTATTCCACCACACCACCTTCTGCAATATTCACCCCCAACTTTTAGTTGCCGACCTCCATTGATCTGCGTATGGTTTATCAAAAGAGAAAGCAGCTAGATTGTGCAATGAACCTAACAAAAGGGACTTTCCAATTGTCTCCCACTTCACTACCTTTGAGAAAGCTATTATTATAAGCCAATTTCAGTACCATAATTATTCTAATTAAGGATAGTTCTTAATATCTGTAATATGTGTAACTGTATATAATTTCAGAAAAAAAAAGACTTAGAATAAATTAAATGCTTATAAGAAAAGAAAAAGGAAAAAGTTATAGACTAGTGGTAAAATTAAAGCATGAAATAAAATGTATTTCATAAATTTTTTAGTTATGTTATATTCATTTTTTATTAAAAAAATAAATCTACCAAGTACATAAGAAATCAATAAACATGTACTTTTTAACTTCATGGTCTCATTTTAAAATTGATGCTTACCCTACTTCCAAAGCATGTATTCGTGTTGTTCTTGTCTTGTACTGTGTCTATCCGGGAAATTTGGTAAATATTGTTGTTTAGGGAAAAAATAGGAAAATAAGGTATGTAGGGAAAATTTTAGGAATCTACAATATTTTCTACATTGCCAGGGAAGAACGCCTCTTGCAGGAGGGTTCTCTATTTTTTAATATTTTTTGAACAAAAAAAATAGAAAAAAAATAGAAAACGTTTCCTGGAAGAGGCGTTTTTAGTCTAAAAAATATTAAAAAATGGAGAAACTGGCACTGTAAAAAATGTTGTAATTCCCAAATATCTCTTAATATACCCTATATTCTAAAAATTTATCCCTAAATACCCTATATATCCAACGGAGCCGTGTCCATCACATGATTGTTTCACTTATAAGTGATGGGCTTTGTTAAGTATTCCATCTGTATTATTAAATTTGTCTCTTATTATTTTTTAAAATATAAAAAAAATATATTTTATAAATCTTCAATTAAGTAATTTTAAAATATATATTTTATAAAATTAAAATTTTAAAATATTTAAAATAATTATGGTCAAAGTTTTAAAAAATTAACTTTTAAAAAGTCAATAAATGACAAAATTAATGGGATAGAGAGATTACTAATTTGCATGTGATTTAATATTCGGTTGGTCTAAGTGATAAACAGCTTGTCATCGCTTAAGCAAGTCTCGAATTCTAGGTCTTGTATATTTAGAAAATCTCTAATGGGAGACTCACCCACCAAAATCAGGTGTGCGACGCGTGTCGGTCCGAATTAATCAGGACAAAACTATGTGGAACCGAAAAGAGAACCAAAAAATATTCAAATTAATCCAATTTTCGTTATATTTAGTTAATTTTTAGTTGAATAAGCACTTGTTACTATATCAATAGATGTTCAATAACACACGGATAAAACTTGATTCTGAGTTTCAGAATTCTTTCAGATTTGAAGTTAATTTGATTATATTATTTCATATTTGGAATTAACTCGAACATGTAATTCGATTTTTCAAATTTGAGTCAAGTAGTTGCATTTTTAGAGTCTAATAAATTGGTGTAAATACCATTGGATCCATGCAAATTTCAGAAATGAACAATTTTGCCATTTGAAAATTACAAAAATAATCCTAAAATTTAAAACCCCTAAAATGTCAAATTACATAAAAATAAAAAATGGAATACTATGTAAATTTCTATTAAAAATTTCTTTAAAAAATTATATATCCAAATTTTAATTTTTATTTCGACAATAATAAAGGCTTTAAATACATATGCTCTATTTATATTTGTTAAAAAAATATATGATAATTTGGTAAAAAATACGGTCAAGTAATCTTATACTCCCCGAACAAAAAATAAGGTACCGTAACATTCTTAGTATTATGCATTTTTTAGTTTAGAAAAAAATAAAATCTTCAAAAGCTTGGAATCCAGTCCCGACAAGATCACTGAAACGATCAGGTTCCTCGGCCTTCTGGGGAGCTGAAAAATCTGCAACAATGGCCGGTTTAAGAGGCATGAGCAGCAATGGATTGTGTAGATCCCCGGTAACGCTTCCTGTAGCAGCAACAGTATAAATATACTTTTTAAATATAAAATAGCTTTTTAATGCATATAATATTCTAAGATGTTGATTATAATATTAATCGATATTTGATTTATTGATCGTCTGAATCAGATTGAGTACCATATAGGTCTATTAGGAAGGTAATATTCTCAATTTAGTTTGTTTTATTCGCAATATCGTCATGATTCATACATTTGATCTTAATTAAAGAACATAACATCTTATATCATTAAATCAACTAATTGCGGGTAATATATTAATCAATTACAACAATAAATATTGGGTCAGCTAAAAAAGTGAATAAACATTTCAAGCATTAAGATTTTAATCATTTTTTAACATAAGATTTTAATCCATAACCCCGAGAGATATACTTAAACTTATAATATTATTGAAAATTAATACATTTTACTCTTTATTCTTGGTCATGAGATTTTGAAAGAAAAAAATTGCCTTCTCTAATTTTAAGGCTTTGCCATGACTAAACCAGATCGATTCTGTTGTACATATAATTTTGGTGGATGAATCTTTCAGCAAAAATTTTTTGCATACACAAAATTTTGAACCCAAAACCTGCTTAAACGATACCAAGTGTTTACCACTTGAACCAATTTATTAATTTAAAAAATACTTTTTGAAAATAGTAAAACGAACTCTTGAATTGATACAAGTAGACGAAAGGATTTCGGTGAGTTTCTTCTAAACTTTTTATGAAATTTATTCAAATACTTATATAATTACTATTAAAACTGCCTCAGTTAACATCATTCTCTCTTCTTTAAGTTGTAGGTTCGAAATTTATTAAGAGCAAATTTCTCTTCCCCTCCCTTAGATAGAAATTATTTAAAAAAAACCCACCTATTTAAAAGCATAAATAATCAGACTGATAACAGTAATCATATTTATTAAGGTTCTGAGGTAAGATATTAACCTAAGAAAAAAATGTAGGTTTCTTAAAATAATAAGTAATAATTTTTTAGATCTGATAACTGAATTTTTTTTAAAAATAATGGAATGTATCACATTTATACAATAAATGGGGACTAAATAAAAAAAATCATACACAAAATAAAATTTGAAACCCAAAGGTGCAAAGAAAAGAAAAACAAACGTTTTCTCTCGAGATTGGCGTACATCGTAAAAAAATCCAAAAATCTTCATGAATATTCATTGTCTCTATCCAAACGAGACGCTTTACGATATGAAAAAAAGTGGTGAGCGAACCAAATTATTAGGAAGATTATTCCGCTACATAGTTCTAATTAAATCGGCAAACAACAATCAAATGAGATCAAACTTTCTATGACCACCGGCAAACTTAAATTAAAAAACAACCGTCGCGATGTTCTCTGTACGAGCACCAAACTACCGCTAAAGTGTGCGAAAATCGTACCATACGACAGAGAAAATGTACAACAAAAGCAAAGGAAAACGTACCCCAAAGGCAGAGCAAAAGCGTGCTACAAGAGTATAGATTCTTATTAAAAATTGAAAATTTCTAGAAAAATAAAGCCAAAAACAAGATATGAAAAAAATTAAGGGAATGAACACAAACGGTCGACAGCCAGCATTAAAGCCGGTGTCACCGCCGGCCAAGCCAAAAAAATGAAGAGAACTTTCGGCCTAGGCATGGAAGAGGGGTGTAAATGAATCGAGCTTGGACGAACAAGACTATGTTCGTCTTCATTTGTTTATTTTTATAGGTGTTTATGTTCGGTTCGTGTTCGTTTAAATTTTTAATATTGTGCTTGTGTTCGTTAATTTATTTATGAAGGTGTTCGTTTTCGTTTGTTTAGTGTTCACGAACGTGTTGTATATTCGTTCGCGAACATGTTGGTTTATATGTTAAAAAATGTTAACTAAATTAACAATAAATAAATAAAATAAATAAAATAAAAACAACAAAATAAAACATACATTTTAACATGAACTTATATAACATCCTTAGCAACAACAAAAAATAGTATTTAGATACATCCACAAGCATTTTTCATCCTATAAACGAGCTTGTTCGTAAACATAAACGATCCGAACACATCTTTATTTGTGTTCGTTCGTTTATTAAACGAACATAAAGATTTCATTCGTACTCATTTATTTTGCTTAATAAACGAACATAAACGAATATTATACGAATGGTTCGTCGAATGTTGTGTTGATTTACACCCCTAGGAAAACTAGGTTAATTTATGTCCCCGGATACGTTAATATATTTTAAAAAAACGTTTAACATATTAAATGTTTACTATTATTGTCTCCTTATATCTCACATCACACATTAAAACATGTCTATTTTTTTCACTCGTTTTTGCCCGAAGATGACGACGACCACATGGCGGCTAGCAATAGGTAGTATTGTATTTATGTATCAAATTCAATTAAAATAAGTAAGTATTACTAAGCAAGCCTAACTTTTCGGTTTGTCAAGCTGTTCATCTTTGTTCTCTCGTATTTCCTTAGGTCATGGGTTCGAGACCCACTAAAAACACTCCCCTTCGTTCCCCTAAAGTTCTCACTTCCCCTTCCCTCTAGGTAGAATTAGGATTAGATTTAAAATTTATCAAAAAATAAGTAAGTATTACCATTAGAAACAAGATAAGGAGAAGCATACGACCTAAAATTGAAAAATATTAGATGAGTATGGCCCATCATGTTATCCATGATCTCATTCAATAAAATTTTTCCATCTCATTTTTCTTAGATGAATCTTCACCTCTTTCTTACACGTAACTAAAGAATAGTCAGTTTCTTAGAAGTTACACTGAAATAAGTAAATGTTATTAGATAGATCATAGACGACGTGGTAAGCCGAGTCCAACTAATAATTTTTCCTAAAATTGAGTCCAAATTTATCTATAACTCTTCAATCTTATCCAATTGCCATTCATAACACTCTTCTCCCTCCATCATATATATTTTTATCATATATAAATATTCATAAATTTTTCTTCTTTTGAAATTAATTGATTTATTTAAAGTTTAGATCTTAAATGAATTTTCTTAATATATTTTTGTTGCTGTCATTTCGGTTTCCTAAATTTTTGTCATGACTAATTTAAACTAACCCGCGTCGCAAATTTGGCTTTGGAGGGTGAATCTCACTGCGGGAATTCTTTGCATACATAAGGTCCCGAACACGAGATATGCTTAAGCAATACCAAGCTGCTTACTACTTGGATCTAACTCTAGTTGGTTTTTTTCATATATTTTATAAATACTTTAATGTATTATTTAATTTTTTGCATATTTAAAAATGAATTTTCTTTCTTTCATTCTTACATTTTTAATATTAAGGTTAAGACAATTTTGAGACGGTTTGGTTACTATTATTTTCATGGTTTTGAAAGAAAATTTGTTTATAAAAGAGGAAGTGGTTATCAATTTTAATTTAGAAAGTTGACTTATGTAGGAATAAAGATCCATTTTTGAAATGGATAATCCCAATATTAACACAAGAATTATAGGATAAACTATGCAGATAATCCTTGTTCATGGGGTATTTTTAAGTTGGATCACACGATTATAAGAAGTTACAAATCAGTCATTTGAGTTATCGAAAGCTACAAACTATTTTTAAACATAAAACTAACATTAAAGTTAATAAAATTGACATGATAATAAACTTAACCCTCAACATTTATATATTATTTTAATTTGATCCTAATTTTTTTTTAAAAAAAACAAACTCTTTATATTTTAATATTAAACAAATTTAATAAATTCCTAACACGTTTTCAATCATGTCCTCCTCGATCACTCAACCTTCTCACAATACACCTAATGTCTACGTAATATAAAAAACCAAAATTCAAAATTTATCCCCAAAAAACCAATATATGTTTTAAATTTATACTACACCGTTTTGACATGGATTTTTGCCCAAGATTTGAAATGTTCGTTACCTTCCTCACGCAACACTAACCTGTGAAGTAGAGCTTGATTACATTTTCCAGAAGATGGCTCATGAACATTCCAAAACTACAAGTTCCAATCACATCAAGTCCTCCATTTTTTTGCAAGTTTCAATCAAATTTATTATTATGTTAATATTATTATCATCGCGATAATCTTTCGTTTAAAAATTAACAATCTTTATAGTTTTTGATAACTAAATTAAAATATACTTTCTAATCGAGAGACTATCTGTGTAATTTATTCAAAATTTTAAAGTGAACATTAGTGGATTGAATTTAGTAAATAAGTCGTGGCATAAACAAGAACGATGATGAGCCTCGTGAGCTTTCTTTTCTCTTTCTCTTGTTTTGTGGTTTTTCTACAAAGTAGGGGAGACGGCTAAGTTTGGGTTAATTTGACGGTCAAAGGTGTACGAGGAGAGGTTGCGTGAAAGAGGAGAGCAGCTTCCCCTGCTTGCCAAACGTACCTGGGCAAAACAACAAATTCGACACAGAACAGAATAGATCTACGATGGGATGTTGGATACTGGTAGGAAACTTGGTTTGGTTCAGGGTTTTTAGTCAAATTTACTACAAGAACAGCCAAACGTAGGGGTGTTAAAAAAATACTCCACTCCGTTGATCCGTCCCGCCGACCCAAACATTTAAAAATCGGATAATTCTTAAAAAAAACAACTCGATTGGGTTGGATACCCGACCCGGAATTTTTTTCCGGGTAGTTAGGCTGGATTTGGGCCGAAAATTTTTGTAACCGGGTACCCGACCCGATACTTTTAATATATTTATTTTTTAGTTTTAAATTATATTTTTATTTTAAGTTCTTAATATTTTTACCTAAAACTAAATTTAAATTTCTAAATTCTTTTTATGTTTGTATTATGTACTTTTAAGTTTTAAAATTTTCAAAAATATTTATATTAATTTGTTAATACAAGATTCGAAAGAAAAAACAAGATTAATATTTTTAATGTCTTTTGGTGATAAACTTTAATATATATATATACAAATATTTATATCTTAAAATTACATTCAAATCACTGCTTTTTGTATTTGTATTATGAACTTTTAAATTTTATTTGTTTACTATGTGATTTTTTTAATAAATTTTAAATTTTAAAAAAAATATGAACAGTGTATCCGGATTTTACGAGTACCTGAATAGCGAGTATCCAACTAAAACAGACTAAAACACGAGCCGACATATGTAATACTCACAAGAATCGGATACCTAATTTTTCGAGTACTTAAAAATCGGGTACCCAACAATAAACACCTCTAACCAAACGTAGATCTTGTAATCTTAGACCAACATAAACAGCAGTTCCATCCACTTTAAAATGTGTGTTTTTTTAATTTAATTAATTTCCCATAATGTTACTATTGTTTTCCCATTTCCCTTCATTTTTAGTTGAATTTGTTACTATAAATACCCCACACCTTCATCGACTCTGCATCAACACAATATAAGCTTTCTGCATAACACCCGAAGCAAAAAGAGTGAGACTTGTGAGATTTTCAAGTAAAATCAGAGAGATTTGTAAGAGAAATGGCGACTTTCCCAGTGATCAACCAAGAGAAGCTTAATGGCGAGGAGCGAGCAGCAACCATGGAGCAAATCAAGGATGCCTGTGAGAATTGGGGATTCTTTCAGGTATCTTCAAAGCCTTAGCTTTTAATACTTTAATGGCTGTTTCAGTTCCTGTCGTTTTTTCTGTGCTGATGAAAAAAAAACTGCTTGTTTTGTGTGTGTTTTTAGCTGCTGAACCATGGGATTCCCCATGATTTCTTGGACACAGTTGAAAGATTAACAAAAGAGCATTACAAGAAATGCATGGAGCAGAGGTTTAAGGAGTTGGTAGCAACAAGGGCCCTTGAAGGTCTGCAGGCCGAGGTTACCGATATGGACTGGGAAAGCACATTCTTCTTGCGCCATCTCCCTGAATCTAACATGGCTCAAATCCCAGATCTCACCCATGAATACAGGTATATATATATATATATATAGTTATATACACACGTATATATGTTTGGTTTGGGAAATAATGGTTCAATTGAAAAACTATGCAGGAAATTGATGAAAGAATTTGCACTGAAACTGGAGAAACTAGCCGAGGAGCTTCTGGATTTGTTGTGCGAGAATCTTGGACTGGAAAAAGGGTATTTGAAAAAGGCATTCCACGGGACAAGAGGTCCGACATTTGGAACCAAAGTCAGCAACTACCCGCCATGCCCGACACCGGATAAAATCAAGGGACTCCGAGCGCATACTGATGCCGGTGGCATCATCTTGTTGTTCCAAGACGCCCAAGTGAGCGGCCTCCAGCTTCTTAAAGACGGGGAGTGGGTGGGTGTTCCCCCCATGCGCCACTCCATTGTTGTCAACCTCGGAGATCAGCTGGAGGTGATCACTAATGGCAAATACAAGAGTGTGGAGCACCGAGTGATTGCCCAGACCAACGGAGCTCGGATGTCGATAGCTTCTTTTTACAACCCCGGAAGTGACGCCGTTATCCATCCGGCACCGGCTCTGGTGGAGAAAGAAGCTGGGGAGAAGAAGCAAGTGTACCCAAAATTTGTGTTTGAAGACTACATGAAGTTATACGCTGGACTGAAATTCCAGGCCAAGGAACCCAGATTTGAAGCCATGAAAGCCAGGGAAACAACTCTTCCCATTGCAACAGCTTAAGAATTATATCCATGAAATAAACGAAAGGAAAAAATAACAGTAGCTCTATCTTTTAGTTGTGTGTGAAAAACAAAATCAAAAGAAGTCAGATATTCAGTGGCATTGGTGTGTATTTCATTACTTATTTAATAAAAAAAGATTCTTCATTTCTCGTTTTTGAAGTGGGTGGATCTCATCACAGAACAATTAAAACAAATGAAAAGAATGTACTAAAACAGAGTGGTCGGATTGCAGAAAAAGCTTGTTCCGAGTTTCTGTGTAGTTTCAGTTTCGATGTTCAGCATCTTGAAGTGGAATCAATTCCTCTTGGTCAATGGGAGACACCACCCTCTGGTGTTATTAAAATGGCTTAACTACAAGCCTAAACTATACCCATTTTTTTTTGTTGAAATAGGTGTCCAACGTTTGTTTTCGTAACCGTTTTAAGGTTCCTCGGTAACTGACGTTATAAAAAGTTCCACTATCCAATGATAACATGACACGTGGCTAGGTTTTTAATTTTCAAATTTTTTTAATATTCAGAAAACTTAAAATAAAAAAGTTCAAATGAAAACCCAAAAATAACCCTCATTATTTTCACCCAAAGTAAAACTTCAGAAATTACTTTAT
Source organism: Hibiscus mutabilis (assembly GCA_019671005.1). Classification (NCBI taxonomy): domain Eukaryota; kingdom Viridiplantae; phylum Streptophyta; class Magnoliopsida; order Malvales; family Malvaceae; genus Hibiscus; species Hibiscus mutabilis. The sequence continues at coordinate 47,869,495 of CM033731.1, forward strand.
TCATTCTCTGAACTCTTCTTCTCTCTCTTCTCAGATCTAAACGAAATGTTCTTGAGAAATTTCCTATAATGAATTTAGGGTTTTTAACTTACAAAATCGTTACCCCAAAGTAATCAGAAGTGTTTGTTTTTACTTTATTTTCAAAACCCCATCACTTTCGAAAAGATAATCGAAACTTGATTTGTATTTGTAAGAAGAAGAAGAATCACTGAAGAAGAGTTGAAGGGTAATTCTAAAATAAAAGGAATGTTTGAGTTGTCAGTTACAAGAGTTTTAATTTCTAATCAAAATCTAATGTACTAATTTCGACAGGGTGTGTATTGACGTCCAGACAAAAAGTAGAAATTATTTGTCACTGTGAATTCTTCATTCACCCAAGAAAAGTGAAGGTAAATATATATATATATATATTTCTGTATTGCATATGTATTTTTTGAAAGTAGTGGAGTAGTGGATTGAATAATATATATGAGACAAAAGTAGTGTAGTGAAATTATTTTTAATTGAAAGTAGTGTAGTGATGTATGTGAGACAAAAGCAAATGTCAATTGTTTTGAGGTACTCTTTGTTTTAAATTGGTGGGGTTATTGCTTTGTATATCTCTAGCTAAAAGTGGTGGGGTTACAGTTTTGGCTTACTGTATCCTTTTAATTGTGCTTTTTTTAGTAAGCTTTTAATTGTTATTTTTGAAAGATACATAAGAAGAGATATTTGATATGATAAACTGCTATTTGAAAGACTTATGTACTTAATATTCTTATTAAATAATTTTTTTTTGTTCAGTGGCTCACTTTAAGAAAATGACTTTAAAAGATGCTGGGAATGAACCTAATGTCTTTGATCAAGGTGATGTTGAGAGTGGGCCTAATGTCCTTAATCAAGTTGATGAAGATGTTGTGAGTGGACCTAATATCCTTGATCAAGGTGATGTATATGCTGGAAGTGAACCTAATGGCCTTGATCAAGGTGGTGATGGTGTTGGTGATGTATCCCAAGGTTTAAATTTCAGTTGGATTGATAGGATAGTAGATGAAGATAATTATGAGACAGATGTTGAAAATAATGGGTCAGAATAGGTAGATGGAGAGCATGTGGTATCCGATGATGAGGAGGAGGAAATAATTTCAATTAAAAATAATTTCAAGGTAGTGGCCAGAAACATGTCAAATAGAACTGCAGAAGACTTGCAACCTGCTGTTAGAGCCAATGATATAAACCTCTTCAGGGAAGAAAATACAGATCTCGCAATTGATGTTCAGGGTAGTGGTGAGGATACTGAATATTTAGACTCCTCAGATGTTGGTAACTGTGACACCGATTCAGATGGTGATTCTGTTTGTAAAAAGTCTAGTAAGATTTTTTTGATGAGTCAACTGTTGAACCCAGATTTGAGTTGGGAATGATTTTAAATCTCAACAGCAGTTGAAGGATGCATTGTATGCTTATGCAGTAGCTCACATGTTTGATTTCAAGTATGTATCAAACAGACAAGAAAAGATCAGGGTTGTGTGCAAAACAAATGGGTGTCCTTTTGTTATACATGCATCTTGGGATAAATTTGACGGTTGCTTCAAGATTAAGACATTAGTGGCTGAACACCAATGTTCTTCAACTTTTAAGAACAAAAGAGCAGATTTTAAGTTGGTAGGAAAACATTTTCTTAGTAGGATAAGAATTGTTCATAAGTTAAAGCTGTCAGAGATTAAAATACTTGCTAAGGAGGAGTTAAAAGTGGAGATAAAGAAACATTGTTGCTAGAAAGCTAAAAAATGGGCTTTGGAAAAGATAAGAGGTAGTGTTGTGCATGAATTTAATAGATTGTTTGACTATGTGTTTGCTTTGAGAAGTGTTGATCCAATTGGTACCTTTGATCTTATGGTTGAGAGACCCACTTCCATTGAGGCCAAAATTTAGAAGATTTTATGTATGCTTTGGTGCTATTAAGGAAGGGTTTAAGAAGTTTTGTAGACCAGTTATTTCATTGGATGGATGTTATTTGAAAGGGTCTTTGAAAGGTGAAATTCTCTCTGTTGTGGGTAGGGATAGCAACAACCAGATTCTTCCAATAGCTTGGGCAGTAGTTGAGGTGGAAAATAGAGATACATGGGCATGGTTTTTAAAAAAAAATTAGGCTGATTTGGACATAGGAGATGGTCGAAAGTTCACTTTGATAAGTGATATGCAGAAGGTAAATACATTAATAATTTCTTTTCTTTTATTTATAAACTATTATTTTTATGTAGCCGACTTTGATTTGTTTTTCTGTGATTATTAAGGGATTGTTGGAAGAGGTTTCTCTTTTCTTACCGAAAGTGGAGCACAGATTTTGTGCTAGACATATGTATTCCAATTGGAAGAGCGTGCATAAAGGTGGTGACCTTCACTTGTTGTTTTGGTCATGTTGCAAGGCTACAACTCAACCTCAATTTAATCAATATGCTTTAAGAATTGGTGAGTTAAAATCAAAATCATTCAATGATATTATGTTAAAAGACCCTAAGCATTGGTCTAAAGCCTTCTTCTCTAGTAGGTCCAAATGTGATGCAATCGACAATAACTTTTCAGATGCATTTAATTCTGCCATCATAGAGGCTAGATTTAAGTTTGTCATCTCATTATTTGAGGATATCAGACATTATGTTATGACTAGGCTAGTAGAACACAAAAGAAAATCACTTAGCTGGAAAGGTGAGTTGTGTCCCAGAATTGAGAAAAAATTAGAAGAACATAAAGTTAGTACTGCTTTTTGCCATGTCACTTGGAATGGTGATGAAGATTATGAGGTCACGACTCATCAAGATACATTTGTTGTCGATGTTAGGGGCCGGAGTTGCACATGTAGAGTGTGGGATTTAACAGGTATTCCATGTCCTCATGCTGTGTGTGTCATACTTTATAGGGAAGAAATGTTAGAAACTTATGTACTTGATGCCTATAAAAAGCATGTATACCATGAGTTGTAAAGTGTTTTCTTGCCAACCATTCCAAGTGAAATTTTTTGGAAAGACACTCAAATGGGCAGCTTGATCCACCATGGAAAAGAAAATTACCTGGAAGGCCAAAGCATAAAAGAAAAAAAAAGGAAGATGAAGTGCATAGTCGAAGTAAGCTGGGGAAGAAAGGATCAAAGCTTAGTTGTAGACAATGTGGTCTTGTTGGACATAATATAAGAACGTGTCCAACCAAAAAAACAAACCAATGTAAGTAGTTAATTAAATAATTATTTTTTGTTTGACATATATATCTCGTATATTTTATTAGTTATTAACTAATATTTATTGTAATTGATAGGTTAAGAATGAAGCTGCCCAAACTCATTCTTCTCATCCACCAATGTCAACACCTATTGAACCAATGACAGCACCTCTAATGTCAGCACATACTGAACCAATGTCAGCACCTACTGAACCAATGCCAGCACCACCAATGTCAACACCTACTACAGCAATGCCACAAGCACCAATGCCAACACCATTTGCTCCAGCTAGAACTCAATCAAGAATCTGTACACCTACCTATATGGAAGATAACGGCAAATAGGAATCTAGGAGTTGGTACAGATTTTAGAGACAACATTACAGAACATGGGCCAAGAGGAATTATGCAAAGCTTAGGAATTTACACAAATGAGAAAACAGGGCTACAAAATTCAAATGTAAGTTTGTTTTATAAAGTAGAATAAAACATTGTCTTAATTGTTAATTTATAAATCTTTCCTTCGATATTAACAAGTCTCGAAGGTCAACTCAGGTGTTGCTTTGTCGACTTCACACTAAGACCTGTCAGCCACCTTTTACAACATCTATTCAGCCAGCTTCTGCATCTTTTCACCCTCCTACAGCATGTTCTCAACCTCTTTCAACTATCTCTAAGCCTTCACAAATAAGGGTTCCAAAGATAAACATAAGAAGGCCTCTACCTAAAAAAACCCACTATATGGAAACTTTAAAGTTTAGTTTCTTGCTATGAACTTACTGTTTAGAAGCCTTAAAAGTTCATTTTTTATCAAACAAGTTGGTTCTGATTCTGTTGTGGTATGAACGTTCATTTTGTGTTTTGGGTGGTTGTTTCTTCTAAACATATTATGGTTAAAAATATTTTGTTATGGGTTAAAACTTGTTAGAAATGTTTTGTTATGGGTTGAGACAACTATTGTAAGTCTTCCCTTTTTATGTATCAAACATATTGCTTATGGATTAATATGCCTTTTTAATGCCTTTTGTTAGGATAATTTTATTTTACCATGCTCATTTTGTGTTTACGGACTTTTTACAGCAGATTATTTTTTTCTGTGATTTTTTTTCTTTTTCCCCGTTACTCAAGGTCACCGCAATATGAAATTTGGTAAAACAAGGTTTTATTCACAGATTATTTTTAGTTGAATCAGAACTGTTTTTATACTAACTAAACAAAATAGAGATACAACTCACTCATAATACTTATACATAAATAAGCCTCATTACAACATTTAATCAAGGTTTCATAACATTTGATAGCAATATTTTGTATTTAGTCTATTACAACTAACAAATACATTCTCTTTAAAGACCAAATTTTATTAATAAGTACATTATCCATGAAGTAAAAAAAAAAATCTTATAGATTAATAAATCATTCATTCTTTTTGCCAATTTAACTTCATACAATCTTATTTTCTCTTTTTGATCCTCTACTATTGTTCTAAGCCTTTGGACTTCATCCATCTTGACAAATTCTTCCAATTCAGTGTTTTTGGCTTTGATTTTGTTATTCTCGGCCATCAACATTTCAAGTTGAACTCTCAAATCTTCAAATACAGATTCATTTCCTTCTTCCTTGTCAAGCCACTAAAAAAAATCACAACGGTTCTGGAAAAAAATTCAAATCAAACACATTATCATTAACATACACTAAATAAATTCTAAACCAAATTATCAACTGAAATACCCACAACTCCAACTATTACCTATTTACAAATTAGCAACGAAAACAAAAAAATCAACTATTTTTTATATCCACAATTATAAAAAAAAAGTTTGAAATAAAATCAGCAATGAAAACCAAAAATTTTGAAATAAAAAGTTTGAAATACCCATAATTTTAATTGTTATTTTTAAATTAGCAAAGAAAACAGAAAAAACTTACGATTTCTAAATGCCCACAATTATGAACAAAATATAATGAAATATCACAATTCTAACTACTTGCTATTTTCAAAAGAAAACATATTACAGTTAACAATTTCTAAATGATAAACAAAGTTTACAGAAAAAATTTACCTCTCTCATTTGTGAACATCCATAGATTTTTTTTCCTTTGCTCCAAGACCTATTTGAACTGCAAATGGGAGCTCTAAGTCCGCAATAACAACGCACAACCCTTGAATCGCTATGAGATTTTGAACTCTCTGTCGACATCTTCCACAAACTATCAGGTCGTTAATTGGATTAAATGAAATCCTAGAATGATTGGATCTGGGAAGAGGGGGAAGAGTTCAGAGAAAGAATAAAAGTAATTTCTGAAGTTTTACTTTGTGTAAAAATAATTAGGGTTATTTTTGGGTTTTCATTTGAATTTTTTATTTTAAGTTTTTTTAATATTAAAAAAATTTGAAAATTAAAAACCCAGCCACGTGTCGCATTATCATTGGATAGTGGAACTTTTTATAACATCTGTTATCCAGGAACCTTAAAACGGTTGCAAAAACAAACATTAGGCACCTATTTCAGCTAAAAATAGTTTAGGCACCTAAAACAAAAAACGGGTATAGTTTAGGCACTTATTTTGTAGTTAAGCCTATTAAAATCAATTGTGATGTTTCGTATGAAATTTCTTCTAGTTTTACAGGGATCTCTACTATTTTTCGAGATGATAGAGGTCTACTTGTGGGGAGTACTTCTAAGACCACCCTTGCCTCATCGGCACAAAATATTGAAGCGAAAGCATTTCGTTTAGGTATTAACTCCACTCTCTTGGAAGGTTTCAAGAACATCATTATTAAATATGATAATTCTGCCCTTATTGAGCAATTACGATTCCATCGATAGGAATGGAAAAAAAAACTCGACATCGGTGGGTCCCGACCCAATCCGATTTGGTAAGGTCGATTTTTTTTAATTTTCAAGTTTTAGTTCGGGTTAGGTTTTAAAGAAACTTGAGTCGGGTAGGGTTCGGGTTTAGGGTGAAATTTTCCTGACCTGCCTCGACCCAATTTATTTATTAATATATATTTATATATATTATATTTAATATTTTTATTAATTTTCTTGGCTTCGTTGGATATATAATCCAAATGGATTGAATATTTGAAAAAATAGGGCACCTTTGGGTATATTTTAGAATCTACGGCAAATTCTACAGTGCAGGGCGAAGTCGCCACCTGCAGATGGCGACTTGGGTGAAGACGTCATCTACAGGTGGCGACTTCACCCTGATTTTGTCTTGAATCGATAAGGAAAAATATTAAACTATTACAAATCAAGGGGAAGTCGCCACCTACAGATGATGTCTTCACCCAAGTCGCCATCTACAGGTGGCGACTCCACCCTGCACTGTAGAATTTTCCGTAGATCCCAAAATATAACCAAAGGTGCCCCAAAACCCAAAATATTATTTAGGTTTGCATTATTCCCAAAAATAGTACAATTTTCATTGGGTCGATCGGGTTTAATCGAATTTTTTATTAAAATTTTAGGGTTGAGTCGGGGCCAGGTTGTATTTTTATTATACCGGGTTGGGTCGAGTCAAAGATACATATATATATAACTCGGGTCGGGTTGGATCAAAGTTTTAAATTTTGTGTTAGGTTCGGGTCAGTCAAAAACTCGGCTCGACCTGCCCGTTGCCATCTCTATCCATCAACAATGCCAATGGCTCTCGGTTTCAATTAAAAATGATATTCTTCTTTTTTTTTTCTGAATTTTGATAGCGTATCTTTTTCTTTTGTCAAGAGACATTGTAATCAAGTGGCTGATTGGGTTGCTAAAACTACACGTTGTGGAACATGTCCCGCCTCTTGGAATGTTTCCCCTCCGTTTGAGCTTTGTAGCCTACTGTAATTTCATCTTTGTTAATGAATTTTATCTTTGATAAAAAAACAAAATGGTCGGTTGTATGACTTTAACTAGGGGTGTTCAAAATTGGCTTAATGGGTACCCAGTGGCCCAATAAGCTCATAATGCAAGTTAAAAATGTGAAAGAAATGATGAAACATAATAATAATAATAATAATAATAATAATAATAATAATAATAATAATAATATAGTAGTCATATTTTACTTATTGTAATCACTCATTTTTTACCGAGTTTTATATTATTAGTATTATAATAGTAATATTATTAATATAAAATTAATGAAAAAAATTATTAATAATAATAATATATAAAAAATTAAAAAAAATAAATTAAAAATTAAAAAAAGGGAAATTGCATGGAGGATGGTGCTCCACGTCACCCAAGCTCTCCCCCACCCCTTTTGAAGTTGCCTATAAATAGGCATGCATTTGCCATTTGCAAAGGCATGAACCGAATGGCTACCAAATAAGAGAGCTATGCTCTCGGGTAGCCAAGGACCAGGGCAATGCCCTCGGTTCGATCAGGGTCCTATTTTGGATCCGATCTAGTTAATTTTTGGAGAGGTCGTGGTAGATCTCGGTGGGGTTCAGTCGGGGTTCGTCATTCAAGCTCCTACTTAGGTATATTTTCTTCCCTTTTTATTTATGTTGTAATTTTTTTTATCATTTAATGAAGTATTAGTTAATTTAAAATTATGTTCTTTTTTAGTTTGTATGTTTATTTATGTTTTATATTAGTATCTATTTATGTTTTAAATTTATGGTTTAGATTAGTATTTTATTTATGTTAGATTAATATTTTATTATATTAGTATTTATTTATATTTTTATTTTTATCACATTGTATTTATTTATTTTTGCTTTCTAAGGTTTCATAATGGAATATAAATTGTCAATGCGGTGCCCTTTTATCCGAGCGTAAATGGGGCCAGTATCAGGCGTAGTGATGATGGTTGGGTGTTTACTCTCGGATAACGGGGCTTTCAAAATTTACTCGCACATATAATTAAATGTTAATTAAATCGTCACTTTAATCCATAAAGTCTAATATTAATAAAGCGATAATTATTAAAGTACCAATTTTTGGGCGGTGTGAGGGTGCTAATCCTTCCCCATCCGTAACCGACTTTCGAACTCAACATTTTTAAAATCTCTGGTTTTATGCTGTCCGGCCTACCTAAGTGGCCGGTGGTAACTCTATTTTATAAAACGTGGTTTTTATAAAAACCCCACGGAATACATTATTTTCAAAATAAAAATAAAAAAACTTTTTAGCGAACATAAAAGAGGGATATCGCTACACTTATTGGCTGCTGGGTATCCATTGGGACAATTTTGAACACCCCTAATTTTAACCGACTTTGTTTTGCTGGTCGGGAAAACGTATTTGGGTTTTAGATTGGACTAAATTTTTTTAATTGTATTTTTAATCTAATCATTTTCCAAAACCCAAAATTTTGTCCGGGGCAACTGACCAGGACAGAGTACATTATTTCCCATCGAAAAGAAAGAAAACAAAAACAAAACGAGTTTAATTATAATTTCTTGTTGTTTTCAAACAATCAAAAGCAAACCCCACATGAGAAAAGTACTTTTTATCTCCGATACAACTAAAAAATACAATCGACATGCTTCTTTTTCTCCAAAGTGACCTTCAAATACAAAAACGAGATGGCCAATTAGTCCGCCACATCAATAATGGCGGATTCACGTGCATATGGTTGTCTACATTAAATTTATTATTTTTTATTTTTTAACGTTTTATACTCAAAAATGTGCCTAACCTATACCATTTTTCTAGTTTGGTGCCTAACGTTTTATTTCATAACTCAAATTGAGTTTTAACGTCTATTAAAAAATTTCTCTTAACCAATTATAACATGACACATGGACTATTTTATTTATTTATTTTCTAAATTACTTTAAAATTATGTATTTTTAACCCCCCCTAAAGTTTCAATTTCTTTTAAACAAACCCTCAAATCACATCTCCCTCATTGTCTGGCTACCCCTACACGTCGGTGGTTCACCGTTCACCACCCAAGCGTCAGGTACCTCACCGTTCAACATTCCCCACCCTCTAGCCGCTAGTTAAAAGTCCAATCGGTCTTTTTTTTCTTCATTTTTGGATGTTCGTCGACGGAGCAATCGACGGTTCATTCATCGATTTTCGGCGATGAAATCATGGGGCTTTCAGTCATCGGGAGCCGACGAAGGCAAGGGTGGCCAGTGATGGTTGAATCGGTGGTGGGAGGGGAGGAATTCAGGGATCTAGAGTTTGGGTTTGGGGGTTTTAGAGAAATTAAAGATTTGGATTTTTTTATATAATTAAAGATTTTTTTATTTTTAGAAAAATAAAAATCCAAGAAAATACCCGAATATGCCACATGTCGTGTTTTTATAGGATATTAGAAAATTTTTAACGTTCGTCACAAAAAAACCCAATTTGAGTTACGGAATGAAACGCTAGGCACCAAACTGAAAAAAGGTATAGGTTGGGCATCTTTTTTACTATTAAGCCCTTTTTAATAGTCTAAAGGTGATTACAATATAATATTTGTTCATACTTTTCTTAACCCTTTGATGTGCCACTCACCTTGCAGATAAAACAGATTGAACCCGAGTTCTCCTAAGCTGAATAGCATCTTTTTTCTGCTGGGACCACTCGTTGAATTTTTATTTTAGTTATTCATTTTATTGATTGTACCCATTAAGAACAAATTCACTATTTTCCCTCATTTTAAACAATAATTGTTCAAAAAAATTATTTATACTCACCCACACACAAATTATGATAAAGGCTACCTAAAATTAGTATTTCTATCTCAATAAAAAAATTTATAGTTAATATATGTGTCTACTTTAAAAAATAATAATTTTGGACCCACTTGGTTGTGGGGGTTGTGTTGTTCCAGTGGAACATGAGTAGACCTGGCAAACTTGACCCAAGACCCGAAAACTGAACAGATTTACCCGAACCGAGACCCGAACATGATGACCCAAATTTCATTCAAAACCCGAAATAAACCGAACTGAAACCGAACTGAATTTTAGTTGAACTTAATTTTCAACCAAAATGAATGGAACCGAACGTAAACGGGGCCAGTATCAGGCATAGTGATGGTGGTTGGGTGTTTACTCTCGGAAAACGGGGCTTTCAAAATTTACTCGCACATATAATTAAATGTTAATTAAATCGCCACTTTAATTCGGAAAGTCTAATATTAATAAAACGGTAATTATTAAAGTACCAATTTTTGGGCGGTGTGGGGGTGCTAATCCTTCCCCATCCGTAACCGACTCCCGAACCCAACATTTTTAAAATCTCTGGTTTTATGGTGTCCGGCCTACCTAAGTGGCCGGTGGGGACTCCATTTTATAAAACACGATTTTTACAAAACCCCCCACGGAATACATTATTTTCAAAACAAAATAAAATAAAAATACTTTTTAGCGAACATAAAAGAGGGATATCACTACAGATGGCCACTCTGCTGGGGACATTTTGTTGGTTGTCAAAAACAAATGAGATTCAAGCTTTTTAAATAATCACCGTTTTACTAATATCAGAAATTCTGGATTAAAGTGACTATTAAATTAGCATTTGGTTGTAAGTGCGCATTTATTTTAACGTATTTAAAATTTGACATATAAACTCGTCCTTTTAAGTGGGGGAAACGCTAATGCTTTCGTGAGGATATCATTCATCCGTATGGGCCTAGCAAGTACCTTCCGGGCTCAAGTACCTTATGCTTTCGTGAGGATATCGTTCCTTCGTAGGGGCATAAGCGAATGGGTCCCCCTGAGTTGAACCCAGTTGAAAGAAGCCTATAAAAGGTGATGATCGGGGGTCTTACTACTCTTAGTATGGGACAGCAAGGACAATTCGAGTACCTTCTAGCACCAACACTGCATGTAGAAAACATAAAAGACCCGCTCTTTTAGAGCCATGTGGATAAACTAGGTGTTTTAGATAGGATGTAAATAGGGTTGTTCTGTTTGTTTATCTTATTTAATTTGCATTTTTTGTTTATGTATTTAATTATTTTATCCGGTACTAACTAATTTCTTTTTTTTTATTTTATTTTTACTTTACACATACTTTTGTTGCATTAGCATTGCATGACATAAAGGTGTTGGTTCAAGTGGTTTTCCTGATCAGAAATCTTTCATCATGGATAAAAGGTATCTCAAGAACAGCCGTCAGACATTGGTCAGAAGTCAACTAGTAGGCCCAAGGTAACAGTTTGCCGAGTAAGCGCATAATGACAGGATATACATACAAGAGCCTACAACAGAATGACTTGTGGGAGCTTAAAGATATTTGGGAATGATGGGATCGACGACTACAAAACCTATTTTCTATTACTTATGGTGACATAGCACATTCAATGTATGTCCGGGTTAATTAGCCTTTGCGTCGAGCCATTTTTCAGTTCTGGAACCTTACTTTTCGCTGCTTCACTTTCAACGGACATGACATGATACCCACGATAGAAGAGTACACAGCCTTGCTCAACAAGAATGTTAAAAAAGATTGGATCTATACGAAGCCGCCAAGGAACTAGAATTATCCATAGAAGTTCAAAACCTTTGCCAGGATGAGTAACGATTGGGTCAACAGCCTGATTCAAAGTCGAGAAGACAACCTAGCCTGTGTATGGGAGTGTATCCGAGACATCATACCCGCACACCCGGATGAGTCGATAAAGATGGACATGTTCTCTTTAGGTATATATGGTTTGATCATTTTCTCGAGGGTTCTTGGAAACATCGATGTAGCCATCTTGGATCTGTTTGAACGCATGAAGCGGAAGACAAACCTGGTACCAACGATTTTAACCGAGACTTTCATTTCCTTGAGTGCAACCCAAAAACATGTAAAGGGGCATATCTGTAGAAGCCTTCTTTTATGGCTTCAGAATCTGGACCCTTTAATTCCTATGAAAGTCGTTTGAAATGGTGATTACCAGCAGAATCAACGCCTTTATTTGCATTCATTTTGCATATCATGACATGGTGTTGATTCAAGAACAGTTCATTTAAAAGGCTTTCCAAAATAGAAAAAAAGTATGTTTTGCCGAAAACGATAATATTACAATATCAAGTTAGGCCGAGCAAAGACCAATCGAGAAAGAAGACGGTCTGATAGTAAGGCACGTGCGGCGCAGACGATCCAGTGAGGACTAATGAACACTAATTTTAAAATCTTCACATTTAACCCTTTTGTAAAAATCTCAAAGATTTTAATTTAACTCCAAAAAAATTTGAAAATATTATTATTGTGTTTTGAATTCTTTTCCCTCCTAAAACTTAAAAAAACTCTAAAAGTTTCATTTTTTAAGTAAGTTAAAACTTTTTGATAATAAGAAATGGGAAATCTTTAAACCAAATGATCTTTGAGAATTTTAATGTAAACCAAAAAGTTTTAAAGACTTTAAGTAGACCCACTTTGGACCGCTAGGATCCAACCCTATTTAGACGCATTATTCGAAGATCGGTTTGTTTGCGCCTAGATCAACCAAAAAAGAAACTCTTGTCTGCATTATGCCTACCCTTGTCAATGTTTTTTATAAGCCAAAGCATGAAGATCATGACGTCACAAGTCTATGGAGTAGCATAAGAAGAGAAGACGAGGTCACCCATTATCCTGAAGACGACGTCGAGACGGGGAGCACGAGCTTTGTTTTTCGAAGTAAGATCTCCAGAAGGAAGCTAACTATTACCTGTAATTCATTATTAGTTTATTGCAACCAGACAAATTTCTATTGAACGAAAGTCTTTTAAGGACTGTTTGAGAATCAACATAGTATTTGCATTCATGAATTGCATTGCATCATATTGTACAGTCATGGCATATTTTACTTAACATTATCATTACCTTGTATAAAATTTTTGGGGAGTAATCCAAAGACCAATTAGAGTTTTATCGTGAATAAAAGAATCGAGCACACTCAAAAATCAATATTCGAGCAGTTATAAGATGGGCACGAGAAAAAAAGAGAAGAAGTTTGATGCCTTCGATGCAAGAAAACTCTGTTTGAACCCTGATTTGGTCATTCCTTCTAATTTCAAATATTCTCAGATTTGCGCATGATGATGGAACAAGATGCCCCAAGATTCATCTGACCATGTTCTGCAAAAAGATGAAGGACTGCATTGAGAATGAAAATTAATGTTCCACTGCTTCCACGACAGTCTAACAGGACCCACTGTGATACGGTATAACTATTTGAGTAGAGACCAAGTTCATTCATGGGGAGACTTAGCCGATGCCTTTTTGGGCCAATATAAATATGCCTTGGGCCTAGCACCAAGTTGTCAGTATCTCCAGGGTATGATGATGAAACCTGATGAAGGCTTCAAGGAATGTGCTTTGAGGTGGATGTGTTTAGCGACCCAGGTGCAGCATCCCATAGACGAAGAGGAAAGTGACTTCCATGTTTCATGCCACCTTTCATATTTCTTCTTTGATAAGATGCTCGGGAAAATGAAGGTCAGCTTTGAAGACTTCATGACAGTCGGAGAGAGAATCGAACATGCACTCCAGGACCTAAGTTTAAATACCAGACCCACCTAGGAGTAGAAGAAAAGAAAGAGATAAATGGGTACCACTTTCAAGATTCTCATAACGGTAAGAGAATGAGGTCTGATAATCCCTCCGAATCATGAAGGAAAATTCATCGAGCAAGTCTGAGAATATTTAGGGTACTCATTTCAGACATATTTTCTCATTTGGTCGAAGGTTAGCAGCTCACCCCTAGGTCGATGAATATTACACCTAACATATTTGCCCACAACTTTGACCTGAATAGTGCATATGAGTTTTATGTGGGGGCATTGGAGCATGGCACTGAGAAATCCAAAAGCTAGTTGGCGAGAGAGTCCTAACACAAGAATTGATTCAGCAGGGAAAAATAAGAGAAATGGCAAGCCTACACTACATGGAAAGGGCCGGAATGAGCCCATCAGTTCACAAGGAAATTCTCAATGTTTTGAAGAAAAAAACTCTCAAACAGATATTTTTTTCACAATTCCATTTAGAAAGCATTTTTGCATTATTTGATTCTTTAAACATTTCATTGTTATGAGGTAGTTTTTGATTTTCCATACACATATACACATTTTTTGAATGGACATATGTATATATCATTCTATATCAGGTCCTTGAATCTCAAATGCAAGAATACTTGTGGTTCAAGTTTGGAAATCAACTCTAAGTTGCTTATATTTAGAAGAAATTGAAAGTTGTGATGATATTGCAAATGTGAGTATCTGTTAATCCACTTAGGCCAACAGAGGAACAATGCGAGTGTTAAGACAATGGGCAGTTCCCATTTTAGGAATTTTCCTTCTCAGACACTTGTCGTTTAAGATCCTTGAATCGAGAGTTGACCTTAAACCTTTACCCCCCTGAAGGCTTTCTCAGTATATCTATGAATGAGAGGACGAATGGCATTCTTTCACTTTACTAAAAAAAGAGATGAAACCAGATAGATTGGACATGAAGGCTATAGAACTACCAGAGGAAAATGGATGAAGACAAGTTTATGCTCAGAAAGTAAACCAAGCAACATAAGAAATGGCAATCAGAAGGTCGAAGCAATCAAGAGCGAGTACACTAAGTTAAATAGTGTACGAAGAAGATATATGAAGACTCTACCGTTCGATAGGCACCAGTGTAGAAGAGCTGAGTAGAATTGATTATGTTCAAGCGGGAACAAGCGACAATGTCCAGTATAGATACAATTTGATTTGAGAATACATCCACAGACTCGAATAAGAGGAAAGAGAATCTAGACTAAAAACCCAAAATGGGCAGTCTAAAAAAGAGAGAAAAAAAAGAAAGAGACAGAAAAAAACAAAAAAAAGAGAAAAAAAAAGAGAGATTACACTCCACTGTTTGGGCTTACTAAAAGGTATTCCTAGATAATAGTGATTAAAAAGAGAGAAATGAGTAGAATTTTATGGGGAACTCCGCTGTAGTGAAAAGCTCAGAAGGTGGTTGTATGCTTCATCCATCTTTTAATTCAAAAGTGGAGTAGCTACATGAGTGACATATTCAAATCATGACTATGCCGAGTAACTCAAGTTTCTGTTGTATGCTCCATCATTATCCTCGAGACAAAGGACTGTGATGAGTTGAATTCCCTTAGAAGAGAAAAAAGAAGAAGAAGAGAGTAAAGAAAAAGAAAAAAAAAGAAAAAAGACAAAATGAATAAAAAGAAAATATTGTATATATTTCACACACAGATCAAACAATACAAGATCAAGACTTCAACTGTAAGAAATGAGCAAGAGATACATAAAGAATCCACAATTTTGAAGATTTGTATAGAAGCTTGAATTGAAGCCAAGTCAAGACAAGTCGGGCCGAAGATTGCCAATTTCAAAAAGGGAAATGACCTTTAGGGTGAAAACCCAAAAATGGGCAGTCTAGAGAGATCCCGAAAATGAATAGGAATGAGTAGTCAGCCTGAGCATGCTGGCAACCAAATACACTGATCTGAAGATACAGAAGAATGAAGTGAACTCTAGGGTAAAAACTCAAAAACAGGCAGTCTAGAGTGATTCCAAAAAAAGAATACTCCATGTGAGCATATCCAGATCATACGAGCACAGAGATACGGCTACGTCTAACCATGAACCAATGGCCTACATTACAAGCCTCCAAAGACCATTCTGATCATCCATAGATATCCAAGTTGAATAAGAATGTCTTCAGATTTCATTCCGCCTATAAGGGTTAACCTTGCTGCAAGGAACGTCAAACTTCGAAGTGCTTTATCGACATCCAAATGAGGGAAGAATGAGGCATGCTGAGTTAGTGAGATTAAGAGAGCCACCTTAAATGGGTTAGAAATTAGGAATGGGGTTGCGCCTCTTGAAAGCCTAATAGACTAGAAGAAACTATACATTTGCATATATATCCACAATAGTCAAGATCTTCTAAATATGCGCTTCATTAGAGTTGATCTCTAGCGATTCAAAGCAGATGTGCTATGGTGTGTGATATTTTAGGGGCAAACATGTTTTAAAAGGTTTGACATTTTTCCCCAAAGTTTTGATGTTTACCATTTCCCCCAAACATTAGTTTTTAAAATGTTTGGCAATACTTCGAATTTTGTTTACCATTCTCCAAACATTAATTTTCAAAAATGTTTGGCTTAAAAAAAGAGAAAAAAAAAGAAGAAAAAAGATGTTTACCATTTGTTCCAAACAATATTTTTAAAATGTTTGGTATTCCCTCCAAGTTGTGGTTTTCAAAATGATTGTTATCTTTTCAAACAATCATTTTTATACTGAAATATACACAAGTAAATTGCCTTTTGCATTACTTTAAAAATGAATGATGATGAGATTTAAAGCATAGGGACCGAGAGTTAGTTCCCGTCGAAATGCTACGAGAAAATCAAGGATGAACTCATGGGATGAAAGAATTTTTGCTCACTCTAGTGATTAGAAATGGATCAAGGCTCTGTATGATGAGTTAGGAAATTCGAAGCAGTGGAGCCCGTGATTGAATGGGGCAACACCAAGCAAAGAAAATGACAAGGGTTCTTATAAGGACTAGAAGATCATTTATGAAGATATGTGATAACCCTGAAGATAAGAAAGCCTTCCGCACGAAAGATTTAAAAGCATGTTAACTTAGATTCGAAGTGATTGATCAAATGAGGATTTAAGAGCATACGGTGAAGAAGTAAAGAGATAAAGAAATCTGAGGAACGATCTTTTACGGTGTAAGACTTTAGAACAGAAAAAGATTGAAAGAAAAAAGAAAAGAGAGAGAAAGAAAAAGAGAGAATAGAGTGCAAGAAAAAAAGAAATGAGAAAAAAAAAGAGAAAAAAAGAAGAAAAAAAAAAAAAGAAGAAGAATAAGGAAAAAAACATTACATTGCATGCATCACATAGATAGAGGCATGTCAATTTTTGTTTGTTTTAGAGAAGTATTTGAAGAATTGTCAAAAAGTTTGAAGATAAAGATTTCACTAAAGAAAGAAAGATCGGTAGCCTTAGTAGCGTGAGTCCAGAAAGATTGTCAGCCTTAGTAGCGTGAGTCCAGAAAAATCGGTAGCCATAGTAGCATGAGGCCAGATGACGGTAGCCAAAGTAGCATAAAGCTATATATTAAGTTCTACGGGCCATCAGTAAGACCTTTGGGCATGATGATAAGACTTTTGGGCCACTAGTAAGTCTTTCGAGCATGGTGATAAGTCTTTCGGGCCATCAATAAGTCATTCGGGCATGATGCGACAGCCATAGTAGCATGAGGCCAGATGACGATAGCCAAAGTAGCATAAAGCCGGATATTAAGTCCTTCGGGCCATTAGTAAGACCTTCGAACCACCAGTAAGTCTTTTGAGCATGGTGATAAGTCATTCGAGCCATCAATAAGTCATTCGGGCATGATGCGGCAGCCATAGTAGCGTGAGGCCAGATGTCGGCAGCCTTAGTAGCGTGAGTCCAAAAAGATCGGCAGCCTTAGTAGCGTGAGTCCAGAAAGTTCGGCAGCCTTAGCAGCGTGAGTCTAGAAAGTTTAGCAACCTTAGTAGCGTGAGTCTAGAAAAATCGGCAGCCTTAGAAGCGTGAGTCCAGAAAGATCGGCAGCCTTAGTAGCGTGAGTCCAGAAAGATCAGTAGCCATTGTTGGCGTGAATCCCTCAAGTTAAAGAAAGAGCAGCATCCATAGTAGTGTGAGTCCAGAAAGATTGGTAGCCATTGTCGGCGTGAATCCCCAAAATTGAAGAAAGATTTTGGCAGCCTTAGTAGCGTGAGTCCAGAAAGATCGGTAGCCATTGTCGGTGTGAATCCCCAAAATTAAATAAAGATTTCGGCGGCCTTAGTAGCATGAGTCCAGAAAGGTCAATAGGCATTGTCGGCGTGAATCCCCAAAATTAAAGAAATATTTTGGCAGCCTTAGTAGCGTGAGTCCAGAAAGATCGATATCCATTGTCGGCGTGAATCTCTAAATTTGAAAAAAAATCGACAACCTTAGTAGCGTGAGTCCAGAAGGATCGGTAGTCAGTTTGGCGTGAATCCCCAGAAATATTTTGGCAGGCTTAGTAGCGTGAGTCCAAAAAGATTGGTAGCCAGTTTAGCGTGAATCCCCAAATTTGAAGAAAGATTTTGGCAGCCTTACTAGCATGAGTCCAGAAAGTTCGGTAGCCTGTTGGCGTAAATCCCTATTTTAAAGATAAAGGTTCTATATAGGAATGGTCTATATTTTCGAGTCCTCGCAGCGAAAGGTTCTATACAGGAAGAACCCGTAACTCTGATATTTCAGAAGCTAAAAGTTCTATATAGGAAGGACTTGCGGCTCCAAGGTGTAGACTAGCAGTTCTATATAGGAGGAACTCCCAGTCGGAAGAATCCATCCGTGGCACAGGATGCTTTATTTAGGAAAAACCTGTCGCGTTGAAGGTGAAGAGTTCTATATAGGAAGGACTCCAAGCTTTACCGTCTCAGAGTGAAAAGTTCTATATAGGAGGGACTCGTAACTTGAGGCTTCAGAGTGAAAGGTTCTATATAGGAAGAGTCTGTAGCTCCAAGATCGGAAGGTGATGAAGTTCTATATAGGAAGAGCTTACAAGCCTGAAGATTCAGCTAAGGAAGATCGGAGAGTTCTAGAAGAACACGTGATTCTGAAGCCAAAAATAAGGAAGTAGGTCAAAAATGAGTGATTTTGATCTTTGCTTTGTTCTCGTTTCACAAGAACAAGCAAAGAGGGACAGTTGTAATCACTTATTTTTGACCAGGTTTTAGTATTATTAGTATTATTTTAATAATGATATTATTAATATAAAATTAATGAAAAAATCAAAAATAATAAAAATTTAATATAAAAAAGTAAAAAAAATAAATTATAAATTTTAAAAAAGGAAATGTCATGGAGGAAGGTGCTCTACGTCACCCAAGCTCTCCCCCACCCCTTTTGAAGTTACCTAAAATAGGCATGCATTTGCCATTTGCAAAGGCATGAACCGAATGGCTCCCAAATAAGAGAGCTATGCTCTCGGGTAGCCAAGGACCGGGGCAATGCCCTCGGTCCTAATCGGTTCGATCGGGGTCCTATTTTGGATCTGATCTAGTTAATTTTTGGAGAGGTCGTGTTAGATCTCGGTGGAGTTCAGTCGGGGTTCGTCATTCGAGCTCCTAGTTAGGTATATTTTCTTCCCTTTTTTTATGTTGTAATTTTTTATGATTTAATGAAGTATTAGTTAATTTAAAATTATGTTCTTTTTTAGTTTGTATGTTTATTTATGTTTTAGATTAGTATTTATTTATGTTTTAAATTTACGCTTTAGATTAGTATTTTATTTATGTTAGATTAATATTTTATTATATTAGTATTTATTTATATTTTTATTTTTATCGCATTGTATTTATTTATTTTTGCTTTCTAAGGTTGCATAATGGAATATAAATTGTCAATGCGGTGCCCTTTTATCCGAGCGTAAACGGGGCCAGTATTAGGCGTAGTGATGGTGGTTGGGTGTTTACTCTCGGATAACGGGGCTTTCAAAATTTACTCGCACATATAATTAAATGTTAATTAAATCGTCACTTTAATCCGGAAAATCTAATATTAATAAAGCGGTAATTATTAAAGTACCAATTTTTGGGCGGTGTGGGGGTGCTAATCCTTCCCTATCCGTAACCAACTCTCGAACCCAACATTTTTAAAATCTCTAGTTTTATGGTGTCCGGCCTACCTAAGTGGCATGTGGCGACTCCATTTTATAAAACACGGTTTTTACAAAACCCCCACGGAATACATTATTTTCAAAACAAAATAAAAATACTTTTAGCGAATATAAAAGAGGGATGTCGCTACACTTATTGGTTGTTGGGTATCCATTGGGACAATTTTGAACACCCCTAATTTTAACCGACTTTTTTTGTTGGTCGGGAAAATGTATTTGGGTTTTAGATTGGACTAAATTTTTTTAATCGTATTTTTAATCTAATCCTTTTCCAAAACCCAAAATTTTGTCCGGGGCAACTAACCAAGACAGAGTACATTATTTCCCATCGGAAAGAAAGAAAACAAAAACAAAACAAGTTTAATTATAATTTCTTGTTGTTTTCAAACAATCAAAAGCAAACCCCACATGAGAAAAGTACTTTTATCTCCCGTACGACTAAAAAATACGATCGACATGCTTTTTTTTCTCCAAAGTGACCTTCAAATACAAAAACGAGATGGCCAATTAGTCCGCCACATCAACAATGGCGGATTCACGTGCATATGGTTGTCTACATTAAATTTATTATTTTTTTATTTTTTAAGGTTTTATACTCAAAAAGGTGCCTAACCTATACCATTTTTCTAGTTTGGTGCCTAACGTTTTTTTTTGTCACTTTGGTGCTTAACATTTTATTTCATAACTCAAATTGAACTTTTCCGTCAACGGCTATTAAAATTTTTCTGTTAACCAATTATAACATGACACGTGGCCTATTTTATTTATTTATTTAATTTCTGAATTACTTTAAAATTGTGTATTTCTTAAAAAAAACCCAACATTTCAATTTCTTTTAAACAAACCCTCAAATCACATCTCCCTCATCGTCCAGCTACCCCTACACGTCGGCGGTTCACCGTTCACCACCCAAGCGTCGGGTACCTTAACATCCCCCACCCTCTAGCCGTCAGTTAAAAGTCCAATCAGTCTCTTTTTTCTTTATTTTTGGATGTTCGTCGACGGTTCATTCATCATTTTTCGACGATGAAATCATGGGGCTTTCAGTCGTAGGGGGCCGATGAAGGCAAGGGTGGCCGGTGATGGTTGAATCAGTGGTGGGAGGGGAGGAATTTAGGGATCTAGGGTTTGAGTTTGGGGGTTTTAGAGAAATTAAAGATTTGGATTTTTTTATATAATTAAAGATTTTTTATTTTTAGAAAAATAAAAAACAAAGGAAATACCAGAATATGCCACGTGTTGTGTTTTTATAGGATATTATAAAATTTTTAACGTCTGTCACGGAAAAACCCAATTTGAGTTACGGAATGAAACGCTAGGCACCAAACTGGAAAAATGTATAGGTTGGGCACCTTTTTTACTATTAAGCCTTTTCTAATAGTCTAAAGGTGATTACAATATAATATTTGTTCATACTTTTCTTAACCCTTTGATGTGCCACTCACCTTGCATATAAAGCAGATTGAACCCGAGTTCTCCTAAGCTGAATAGCATCTTTTTTTCTACTATGACCACTCGTTGAATTTTTATTTTAGTTATTCATTTTAATGATTGGTACCCATTAAGAACAAATTCACTCTTTTCCCTCCTTTTTAAAGAAGAATTGTTTAAAAAAATTATTTATACTCACCCACACACAAATTATGATAAAGGCTACCTAAAATTAGTATATCTATCTCCATAAAAAAAAAGTATAGTTAATATATGTGTCTACTTTAAAAAATTATTTCTGGACCCACTTGGTTGTGGGGGTCGTGTCGTTCTAGTGGAACATGAGTAAACCTGGCAAACTTGACCCGAGACCCGAAATCGACCCGAACACGATAACCCAAATTTGATCTGAAACCTAAAATAAACCGAACCGAATTTCAGTTGAACCGAAAATGGACCCGAACCGATTTTCAACCGAAATGAATGGAACCGAACCGATTTCACCCGAACCGAAAGCAACCCAAACCGAAGGTAACCCGAAATAAAAAAATATATTAAAATAAATAAATAAATATGAGATTTGAATTGTCGCACAACACACTAAAAAGCCAAATATACAGGCTATATAAAGTCGTGTATATGGTGGAAAAACTCAACATGGCCTGAAAACCCGATTAAAACGATCGATCTCCTATTAACCCGATATTGACCCGACCCGATACCCGAACCGAAATTACCATAGACCCGAACTAAAACCGAACCAGACCCGAACTGAACCGAACTGAATTTAAACCAAATGTAGTCAGACTCGAAATAAACCAAACTAAAATGACCCGAACCAAATTACCCATTTTGCGCCACTAAACATGAGCTTTTCTTAGTCTCCAATTCTCCCTCCCTCTTTCCTCTCTGATTTTAGATTTTACTCATGTTTGTTTTTGCTTGCAGGTTTTGATTCTTTCTCTCGATTTGGTCGTACGACTTCTTTTGACGGTGGTCAGTTCTTTCTTGATTCTGTCGACGGAAAATTGATGGCTTCGATCATTGGCCCTTGACTCTTTCCTAACCTTCTATCAGTCACAGGAATCTAGATCTCTACACAATGATTTTTCGATGTGTTTTCAGTGTATTCGTCCTCACGCTTGATGTTTCGGTACCCGATTTGACATGCAGAAGAAGAAGGGTATGTTAGCTTCTTGGTTTCGGTGTTCCAAATGGTGGTGGAGATCTCTCTAGATCTTCCCCGACTGCCTCTGTCTTGTGTTGTCTCTGGTCTGATTTTGCCATCTATGTTTCTTTATTGTGTTTTTCGTTGTTTGTCTCTAAGTTTTTTTTAAGAAGCGATTCGTGTTTATGAATTTGTTCATGTTTTTTTTTTAAGTTTTAACCCTTTCTTTGTTTTGTTTAATGAAATGTCGGCTTATTTGTTTTTTTAATAGAAAATTTGTCGGCTTATTTGTTAAAAATACATTAATGCAAGTTTGACCCTATTTACGCGGGTGAGTCCCGAAAACTATGATCTCCAAATATGATCATTAGATAGGATTGAAATTTCATTATATTTTACCCACGTCTCGAGCACCTTTTGACCGTTTCAATTAATAAAAAAAATCTCAAAACCTTTTTTCTATAGAGAAAGGGATAGTAATACGGGCCTCGTTAAAAATTTTCTTAAGCATAATGGAAAAAAAGTGTACTCATAATAGTATTATAAAAAACATTCACAGAATTCCGACAGCGTCGAATAGACTAGATATAGAAAGAACATAATAAGGCCACTAGAAGAGCTAAGAACCAAATACATCAAGAATTAAAAAAGCACCATGATCAAGAATTGAAAGAGCTAAGAGCCAAGTACCATGATCAAAATCGCTGACAAAATGAAACTTTAAGGTTACATTTGAGAAAAAAAAGACTTAAAAGAGTCAAAATAAAAAAATGCATCATAATTTAAACTAGGCATAAAATAAAAAAATATCTCAACGTTTGACTGAATAGTCACATTGGCTTCTTCTTTTTTTTGAGCAATTCAACCCCAATGTTTTATTTTGAGTCAAAATAGCTCATATGCGGATGAAAATTGCCAATCAACTGACGATAAATGACTTAAAATGACATAACAAACCTGTATGGCAGTGCACGCTGAAATGTAAGTATCGTATAAACAAATGTGTTGACTTGAAGAAACGTTACATCAGTCAAAAAATAATTTATAAAATTATATAAAATAATTTTTTCTACTGACATTTCATTCTGTCAAGTCATTTCAAACTATTTATTGTCAGTTTTCTAATAATTTTCATCCACAGAGGGGTCATTTTAACCCAAAATGAAACGTTGAGGGTTGAATTGCTCCAAAAAAACAAGGGTCAAAGTGACTATTCAACCAAATGTTGAGGTGTTTTTTTTAATTTCATGCCTTTAAACTAGTTTTCTTAAAGTAAATAAATAAGGGAGGGATCTGAAATCATTTTTTGGATGATTTTTTAAAAAGTAATAATTAATAGGATGAGTGGCGAAGCACACCGTTAAACACTACTAACATAATACACCCTGAACACCATTAATATTTTAATAATTTTTAAATAATTATTAAAAATCTCAAAGGCTCGACATGCAATTAATCATATTTCAAAAATAAAATTAGAAGAAATTATTCAATGAACTATTCTCACCATATTATCCATGGTCCTACCAAATTAAATAAGACATCGCCTTTATTTTGTACGTAATATTTTCTTATAAATTAAAAGGTATAATTAATCATCTTCTTCCTCGCACCTCTTACATAAAAAACTTAAAAAAAAAATTAACCCACGAATTAAAAGAGATAAAAATAAAATAATTAATTATAATATGTTAAAAACCTAATATTAATAAATTGTTTGGGGTTGGAAAGAAGATAGTGGCCTTCAAAACTCAAATTCTGCAGTGAAATCTTTCCATTCAAATCTGGGAACCCAACTCCATCGCTCCTCGTCCCCCAATCCTCCCATTTCAAATCTGGGCTTTAAATTTTCTTTTAATTCGAATGAAGTGTAGTCTGCCATTGACATCGACTCGTAGTTAAGGCTATAATTTTAGTTGAAATCGAATTAGAGCGAGGGAAGTTGTGTTTGGTTCAAACGAATATGTTAATCCTAGGATTTTAATATTTTAAAATTAATTATTTTATTTTTGTCTCCTTTGATTCTTGAGTTGATGCTTCTTGTTTTTTTAATGATTTCATTAATTAACATATTAGAATAAATATATGAGGTATGAGGAAGAAGATGATGATTTGTAACTTTTAATTTATAAGAAAATATTATGTGGAAAATAAAGATGATTTTATTTAATTGGCTATGACCATGCATTATATAGTGAGAATGATTCATAGAATAATTTCTTCTAATTTTATTTTGAAATATGATTAATTGCATGTCGATCCTTTGAGATTTTTTTATAATTATTTAAAAGTCATTAAAAATTTAATGGTGTTCAGTTGTGTATTGCGTTAGTGGTATTCATCGTCCATTCTAAAATTTTTCTAATTAATATTATATTTATAATTTTAGTGTAAGATTGTTATTTTTTGAACAATTTCTACCTAAGAAAGGGGAAGGGGAATTTTACTACTAATTGTCTATGTAATGCATATATAAAATTTGATTTAATTTGATAATTTATTCATATCAATGAATAATGTTATATGCATTTAAAACTTAATATATATGTCAACGATCTCTAGAGCATGTGGTTAAAGTTTTCAGTTGACACCCTCCCCTTTCCTAGGTTGTGGGTTCAAGACCCAGTAGGAGCAAAAATCCCCTTTTCCCCTCTCCTAGGTAGAAATTGTTCAAAAAAAAAACTCAATACATCTTATATAAAAGGTATGATGTGAAAAATATGTTCATAAAGTTTGACTAGTCACTTTGGTCTCTATTCTTCTTTTGAAACACTTTAACCCTCATCGTTTCATTTTAGGTTAAAATGGTCCATATGTGGATGAAAATTGTTAGTTAACTAATGATAAATGACTTTAAATGGCGTGAAAAACATACACGACAGAGCACTCTGACATAGTAGTTTCACATAGACAAATGTGTTGACTTGACAAAATGACACGTCAATAAAAAATTAAATTTATAAAATTATATAAAATACAAAATTATTTTTTATGTTGATGTGTCATTATGTCAAATTATTTCTCGTTAGTTAACTAGCAGTTTTCATTCATAGAGGGGTTATTTTGAACTAAAATAAAACATTGAGGATTAAAGTGCATCAAAAAATAATAGAGGCCAAAGAGATTGTTCAGTAAAACGTTAAGGGCATTTTTTAATAGTATGCATGTATATAAAATTAAATTGTAAAATGTTTGCAATTAAAAAATAAAATATGTAGTTTCTAAGGTGTATAGATTTAGTTACGACTAGGGTGACCAAAACTCGACTAAAAATCAATTTTTTTTACTTGACGTGAAAAAATTTGACTTAGCTTTACTCGAAAATTGTAAATTCATAAATTGGACTAAAAAACCAAAGGGGCTCGAATAATTAAATCTTTTTTAATAATTAGTGAATTGGTTTTCAAGTTTGAATCGAGTTCTTCAAGTTCGCATAATCACATATGAAAAATATGAAGAAATATATATGTATAGGCCACGGAGGCATAACTCCATTAGGACGGGTGGAAAGCCATGGCCCCCACAAAAATATTAAAAGTTGAAAATTTGTATGGTAAAATTGTTTTTAACCCCCCTCAAAAAATATATAATTCATTATTTCCCCCTAAATTAGAAAATTTTAAATCACCCCTCAATAAATATATTAGTTTTGTGATTGTATATGTATATTGTATATGATTATAAAAAGTTGTTTAAATTGAAACCAATTAATATTTATAATTAAATTTTAAAAAAACTCAAATAATTGAATGAATCGAATGCTCACACTTAATACAAAAAAACAAATATACTTAACTAAATAACTGTTCTTTAATCATTGTTATCGACGACGATAGATACATTAACTTAAAGTCTAAAAAAAAAAACTGCCTTTAGAGTTAAAACTTCCAAGTCCAAATGGCCATGGCCTTCTTTTTAGAACCTAAATGGTTCCACTTTGGCCCATAATCATTTGGCAAAACAAAACGTAACGACGCTACGCCTCATCTATGCTTAATTCCACGGATGATCCACCTTTGAGGTTCAGTCTTGGAGGAAAAAAAACTGTCACTTTTCGATATTCTTTTTTATGCGTTAACGGTAAAAAAATTAAATTTTAAATTATAACTTAAATTGTAAATCATAAATTTAAAATAAACTGGCAAATGGTACGACGAAAAAGCAAGTAACAATGAGATGAAATGCCACATTTTTTCGGATAAAATTTTATCTATTTGCAACACCTAAGTATATGACTATCGTTATGCTCTTTTATCTCATTTGTCCCGATTCTTTTGATAAAAAAAATTGTCTCAATTGCTTGAATTTTTTAGCTTAATATTAAAGTAAGTGTTTAAATTATCTTATCTATCTCTTTTAGGTGCCTAAACTATTTTTTGCCTCTTTTAGGCGCTCAAACAATCTCGTTTTTTCCTTTTAGGTGTCTAATATTAAAATCGAAACTGATCAATTCCAAAAAAAATTACATCTTTGATGTGGCAGTAGGTTTTAAATATCACGTCCCTTTCATTGATCTTTACTGATCTTTTCTCCCAACTTTATCAATCTTCGATTATTAAAAATTAAGCGATATTAATACTAATACTTATGTTTTAACTTGTAACAAAAAAAGGAAAAAAAAAAGAGTAATAAATACCACAACCTTCTACAACTAAACAGTTTACGAGACCTATACGGAATGGTCTATGCAGTCTTTTACAAACGTAGACTTAGATTTCGTTCGGCAGAGCTTATAAAACGGACATTTGTCTAAAAACGAATCCTTAACGACTTGTTAAATGTAATTTATGTTCAAAAGTAAAGTTAAGGTGTTTAATAGAGTGTTTATTTGAAGTAAAATCCCATTTCCCAATATAAGATACGAGACATATACAGCATGGTCTGGTATTTAGCAGAGCAGCTATAGATTAGATACATACAAATTTTGATGACAAAAAGTGTCTTTATGTTGCCTGCTCTGCAAATTTCAGGCTGTTTGTTTACAGATGAAAACCAAAGATTTCCCACTGCTCCTCATTCCACAACTAGAATTTGAATTCAAATACAAGTAATGAAATTTAAGCTTTGGAAACAAAAATAAAAATAGAATTTGGGGTTAATTTTTTCTGTAATATTATTGTTTATTTTTATATTTCAAAAATTATTATCTTGTATTTTTTGTTTGTGATCTATTGTACTTATTATAGTATTATTAGAAGTCGTTTCGTAATCATGTTGACTTTAGCAAAAAGAGCTGAAGTTAACATGTAGTCTTGTCGACTTAGGCAAAATAAAGATGTAATCGGTTTATAGTCATGTAGACTTCAGGCCACAATGTATGTCATTTCAACAAACTCATTAGTTACTCCATCGATTTGATAGAAGTCACTATAAATCATAAAATAAAAGGTAAATTATGTAGATCATCACTGAACTTTACTCTTAAACCTATTTTTCGTAGTTGGAGTTTCAAAACTTTCAATTTACTCACTATATTTAGACATTGAATGTTTTTTGTCACTCTTGAACCCCAAACGGTCATAGATGATGGTCGTTCGGTCACAAATTCACCAGTCACTTTGTCTTGTCCCTTGATTCTGATTTCGACCTCTATTTCGTTGAAAAATGCTCTGACGTTCATGAATCAACCAAAAACATTCTTATTTTTTTTCTCGTTGATCTCCATTTTCCGCCGTTGATGGAACCCGTTTCTCAGAATGCTACTTTTCTCGTACCGTTGAGATTTTTCATCATATGAATCTAGAAGATCCTTCGTTCGCTGGAATTTCAAAATGTTCAATTTACTCAATAAGTTTAGATATTGAACGTTTTTTGTCACTCTCGAACCCCAAACGGTCGTAGATAATGGTCGTTCGGTCACAAATTTTATCAGTCACTTTGTCTTGTTATCTGAGTCTGAATTCAACCTCTATTTCGTTGAAAAATGCTCTGACGTTCACGAATCGACCAAAAAACTTTTGTTTTTTTCTCGTTGATCTTCCTCCTCCGTCGCCGGATGAAACCCGTTTCTCAGAATATTGTTTTTCTCGTGTCGATGAGATTTTTCATCGTATGAATTTAGAAGAAGATCTTTCGTTCACCGATAAATGAATGTCGTCAAAAAATTAACGGATGAATAATAAAAAACGTTCAATGTAAGATTAAAGTATAGTGATGATTTATGTATTTTACCATGTTAAAAAAACAGAGTGTAATATTGCTGAAATTACACCAATATTTGAGTATAATGAATGAATTTCACCCCTGATGGTAAGGAGTGAGGAGGAATGGGAATAAATGAAAAGGTGAAGAGAGCAGGGCGAGGTTTTGGTGCGAGTAATAAATGGGTAACGTGAGAGTGGAAGCTCGGGCTCAGGCTCAGGCTCAGGCTCAGGCTCAGCTCATGATGGCTATTCATAAATAGCTGCAAATGCTTGGTTGGTACCTTTGCTTAGTCTCTCTTTCCTCAATCAATGCAATCCAATGCCAAAGCTTTGAAATCATTTCATACCAACAAACCACGACCACGACTTGCCTCTTTCAGACATTCATACCATCGAAACACCAAACCATGCTGTTGCTCATGCTGCCGCTGCCGCTGCCGCTGCCACAAAATTCAATGACCTCCTCATCTCCCTTGAAATTATCAAATTTAACTCTTTTGGAACAATATTACTAAAGTTTCGTTCGAGAATGCATCTCAAACGACTGTTGAATCGTTAATACTTGAATGCTGAAATTATGTTAAACGGTCACTCCAAACATACAGAACGGTCGTTTAAAATTTAGTTTTTGTCTCAAAAGTTACAAATCCTAAAAATTAAAAATTCAACTTCTTTCAAACGTCTATTTTCAGTCCAACACTATTAAACAATCAATGTCGAACGAAGCCGGTCAAGTTTTAGTTTTTTTTTCCGATACAAATAGGTTGTAGTTTTTTTTTGGATACAAATAGTTTGTAGTTTTTTATATGGTCCCTAAACTGTGTGAATTACGAAAGACATTTTTTAAATCTTCCTAAGAATTAAACGATAAAATCTTAAGGATTAAAATCGCACATAAACATTCTAAGAACACTATCAATTGTTGAATGTTCTAATCGACAAACGACACTTTACTGACTTTTCTTGTAAGAATCAGAAAATGCCTTTACGAAAATCATAGTGCATTTCAACTGTTTTCACAAATACGACAATTACTTAATTAGTGATAGAAGTATTCATTGTTAAGTCAAAATCAAATTAATTGACCGAACTAAAATTTAGTTTGGTTAATCAGTTGGTTAACAATTAAATATTATTTTAAAAGTTTGGTTATCGATTAATTCAATTCAGAACCAGTTAATTAATGAATTAATCAAAATTTGGATATATAAATAATATATTTTTTAATTTTAAGTTCATGTATCACGACTCAGAATATTTTAAGACAATATTTATATTATAGTCCCAAATTTAAACCAACTCAAAAAAGGAGAAAATAAAATCTAAAAATTTATAACAAAAAATCATTTTGAATCAAAACTAAAAAACTTTTTAACAATTTCGTTTAATTCAAAAATCGACTGAATTAATCGAACTTAGTTCCGTTCGATTAATGTTTTTTTGAGGAAAAATTGATTCGGTTAGCGATTAAAATTTTAGAAGTTCAATTAATTCAATTTGAGGTAGTTTGGTTTGGTTATTAATTGAACCGACCATTTAAACACCTATAGGTATTATGAATTTAAATTTATTATTTATATTAACCTTTGATATCGAGATTCACTATTTGAACGGATGGTTAAAAATAATTATATTATCTTATCTTGTATAGATTCGAATTCTAATATTTTAATAATAAAAATAACCTTTGATATCCTTGCACTGCCATTCTCTGGGGTGAGCCTTAAATATAATTAGAGAAGGCATGTGGCATGTAGTAGGAGTAATAAATAGGAAGGGGGGCCATTTGAGATTGACATAACAATGCAAAAACCTCTCGGTTCTCAGACTGCCGCAGTTAATATGCATTCATATATAAGGCATGGGAATTAGGGAATTTAGAGACCTTTTTCTTTTCTCTTTTATACGAGTTTGGAAAATGCGAAGGGAGGGACAAAAAGGATGGTCAAACTGCTGCCACACTCCCATTTGCAGCTCAAACCTCCTTGGGTTTTGTTTTTGTTACTTCCCTTTCTCACTTCTCTCTCTCCACCAAGATGAGAAGATTGCAGACAGATTGGAATAACATAAATTGTATAGTGATTGGTGGGTGTGTCAACTTATATTCATAAGCTTGCCCTATTAGAGTCGTGGTCCAAAAGTTCTCCCATTTTTTAGTTATCGTATTTAAATTCAATTGGACTCGACTCGAATAAAATTAATTATTACTCATTTTTTCGTCTTTAGGATAAATTACGTAAATCGTCATTGAACTTTACTCTCAATCCTATTTTGATCACTGAAGTTTTAAAATGTTTAAATCACTCACTGAAATTTAGACATTGAATTTTTTTGTCATTCTTTCGTTAACTTTTGAACGACGTTCATTTACCGGCGAACAGAGGAACTTTTTCAAGATATGAACAGTAAAAAGCTTCATCGGCACGAGGAAAGTAATATATTGAGAAACGAGCTCCATCCGACGATGTAGGGAGATCGGTAAGAGAGAAATTGAAATGTTTTTGTTTGATTCATGGACTTCGAGGCATTTTTTGACAGAATGAAAGACAAATTCGAACTAGGGGCCGAGACGAAACGACTGATGAAATTTGAGATCAAATAACCACCATCGTACGTCGATGGTTGCGTCCGACGATGGTGGACGACGTCCACATCATAATTGCCAAAAAATTAATGGATGAGTGACTAGAAGCGTTCATTGTCTAAACTTTAACGAATAAATTAACATTTTAAAAATTCAATGATCATAATAAGTTTTAGAGTAAAGTTTAGTAGTGTTTTACGAAATTTACCCATTTCTTTATTCATGTATGGAGAAAGTTAGAATCTTTATAGTCAGACTGAAAACCCACTTTAAAAAGTCAAAAGTTGAAACAAAGCATGATTTAATTTCCCAAAAAAAGTCAAATAAACATTCTTTAACTTCAAAGGAATAATTAAGAAGAGATAAAAGGGTGCATTTAATTAATAAAACGGACACTTATTATCAATCCAAATCTTTCATTATGTTGTCTGAAAACGACACATCAACCAAATCTTTTGTTATTACTATGATTAACTTACGAGATCGTATATAAATAGGTCAGCCTAAGGAGCTTTTTTCTCATCTTTCATGGAACTGTTCCTCTTCCTCTATAGCCATTTCCTAGTTCCTATTTATCACTCCCAGAACCTTAGCCCTTCTTCATTGGCTTCCCCAGCCATAAGCTCCTATCTATGGCTCGACGACGCCGGTTGCCACTCTCGGTCATGGACCTGATTGTCACGGCTCGTCCACCGGGTCGAAATCACAGCTTAAGAAATGTATATTTTGTGTTATAAAGTCCGTGGCAATATCTCTCCTGAGCTTATTCTTCTTACGTCTCTTTTCTTTTACTCTCAACCCTTCGATGATCATTCGAGTTTTCTTGACCTTGCAAGACCGTGAGGGAGGTAATTTTGGTCTCGACCAATTTTAAAATCCTCGAAAGACTCCGAGCATAAGAATTGCATCAAGGGTTCGAGAGAGTTCTTATTAATATACTATCCCTCCTGAGCTTTCTCTTCTCCTTTGTTGTATCGTCTGATCTCATCTCTTAACCTAGTTAGGGTTGGCGTTTATCATATATGTTTTGGAATTTGTTTTAGAAATAAAAATGTATAAATGTTAGTATGTAATGTGTATGTGGTTGTTCAAAAAAAATGTATTTACCTGCAATAATAATCTAATATTCTAGTTTTCTTTTTATTTTTATAATTTATTTTAATATTCAATGTAATTTACCAAAAAAACAAAAACAAAAGAGAAACTTGCTGACCTTTAGTTAACCGTGAGATTCAACCGTAAAATTGTTGGATACATGCTCTTACAGAGTTATAGTGACTCAGTGAGCTAGAAAATTAACTGAGTTAAACATCGAGTTCTCTAAATAAATTATTTTCTTTTTTGATACAGTGTTAGTTGTATTCTAAGATTACTTGAAAGGGTTGCAGATCATCAAACTCGAACACAATCGGATGGATATTATGTTATGAGTCTACAGTACAACCGTTTAATTTAAGACTAAAATATGACAAATTTTTAAAAATTTTCAAACACCTTAAAATATTATACATTTTTATAATATTTTAGGTTGGCTTTTGTACGGTGGCGAATCCAGAAAAATATAGTTGGCCGGGCCAATATATAAAAAAATATCTAATGTAACACGCATATTTAATTTTAAATTTTAAATTTCATTTTCTGATTATTTTAAATTTTTATTATCTATATTTTTATTTAAGTAACATTGAAGTATTTTTAAAATAACTTTTTTTTATTTATGGCTTAATTTATTTATCAAAAAAATAAGTCATATAATTTACTTATATTAAAAAATGTATTACATTTTCTTTTTGTCCTCTTTTTAAGTTATTTTTTCTAAAATCAATGGAGATGAGTAATAATTTTTTACAAAAATATGTATATTTATATTTTTTTTCTTTTTATTTTATCATCTGTATACCAGAGTAAAACTCCAGCTATGCTTAAGAAATCCAATTTTTTTAAAGAAAACAAATATTTTATCAATTAGTAGCAAAAAATATATTTTTTTTATTAAAAATAAGAATATATTAATTTTAAAATATAATGAAAATTTTATAAATATATGGTATTTAATTAATTACAATTTCAGTTTTTCTGAGTTATTATTAACTTTACAGAAAACTTTCCTTTCCTTTTTCTATTTTTTTTTTTACTTTGTGATTTGTTCAGTTTTTATTTTTTAAACTAATTTAAAACATTAAAAATCAAATCATACTTCTACAAGGTTCTCTTTCTTTTCGTTCTTACCCAAGCCCCCCAACATATCTAATTATATACTATACATTTTTTTCATGGGGTGGGCTCAGGCCTGGATCCGCCCCTGCTTTTGTAGTTTTTCGACAATTTACTAGTTTTAAAAGTATAATATTTTATATTATTTGAATAAATTTTAAAATTTATTAATTTTTACTTTAAATTAGACTGATGTTCCGTAAACTCGCCCACGTTATGTCTTAAAAGCGACAGGATAACCCAACCAAACTTGACACGTAACCTCAGTGTTCTGTTTGCAGATGCATAAAGCAAGCTGGTTTGCAGACAATAACTTTACCCTCGAAACTGCTTTTTTGGGGCACATGAAGTGGAATAGTGATGTTTTCTTAAAAAATAACGGTGGATGGGATAAGCCCACGAAATTTCACAGGGTTTGGGTTCTTTTGTCCCTAAAGAAAATAGTCCCTAAACTTTGAATATAAATTGAATTTCAAGTTCCAACGTACTTATTCAAAACTGCTCTTGGAAGTATTATGTATAAATATTTGTAATTTTTTAAATTACCAGTATTTAATTTATTAACGGACTAATTTAAATTTAATATTATAAATAATTAAAAATTTTGAATATTATAAATATTCATTATAAAGATGGTTTTTCGGACATAATTTGCTTCATCTATTATACCAAAATTTGAATCTAAATCCTACGAATTTAATGTCTTATCTCACTAAATCAATTTATTATTGATATTTGTATTTACTTGACAATGTATTGCATTTAAACATTTATTAAAATATCAAAGAACTAAAACTAAGATTACATTTAATTCAATAATTTCAATAAATCATACGATGAAATGCAATTTTAAAAAGTAAAAAAAAATATTTTTTGTCAACAACCTCTAGATCAAGTGGTTCAAAGTTTTCAGTTGACATTTTCTCCTCCCTAAGTTGTGAGTTCAAAACCTAGTAAGAGTAAATTTTCCCTTCTCCATCCCATAGGTGGGCATTGTTAAAAAAATAGCATTTTTTTAAATAAGATTTAATTATTTCATTCATGAATAAATATATAAGGTATGAGGAATAAGACAATGATTTGCAAATTTAAATTTATAAAAAAATAATATGTGGAAAATAAAGATGATGTGTGTTTATTTAATCGGGTAGGACCATAGATGAGATTGTAAGAATGATTCATGGAATAATTTCTTATAATTTTATTTTAAAATATGATTAATTACATGTCAAGCCTTTAAAATTTTTAATAATTATTTAAAAGTCACTAAAAATTAACGGTGTTCAGCTGTGTCTTGAGTTAATAGTATTCAACGGTATGTGTCATCTATTTTAGACTCAACCTTAATTCACTGTCGATCTATTTTTTTTCTAAACCTGCATTTATTCAAAATATTTATATATAAACAATTATAGAACCTAAAAGAACAACCAGAGATTCAAATAGCGGACCCGTAGCGTCGCCGTTCGAAACCGCTATTGTAAAAAATAATAGTCCGTAATAACTGCAAATTTTATCCATTATTGTCCGAAACAATAATAAAATATCGTAACCAAAAATACTACCGCAATCGCGATTTGAATCCCTGAACACAACCATCATGCCACCACCAACGAAAATAAAGAGGAGACTTCGGAGGGCCACTAAAAACACTACCACCGCCCACAACGACACCTGCAACATAATAAAGGTGAGAGAAAAAAACAAAGAAACAGCACAACAGAACGCAGATGCGCCGCCGCACCCTCAAACCATCATCGAGACAAATCACTTATCAAATACCAGCCAAGCAAACTGGAAAGAAAAAGCAATCTCCCCCCTCAACCGGTACAAATTGGTGTAGAAGAGAGACAAAATACTAGACCATCAAGCACCTAGGGAGATTTGTCGATCCACCATTTGGTGACAATGAAAAATACTAGACCATCAAGCACCTAGGGAGATTTGTCGATCCACCATTTGGTGACAATGATTATTATATCAGGGGAGACTAACACGATCACTGACAGCTTTGTGACCGGATGCGAAAGTTAAAAGAAATCAGGGTTTGGTTGGGATAAAGAAAAGGCAAATAAAATTTTTAAGAGAGAAGGCGGGTTGGAATGTTTCCTTATCTAACAACATTTTTCTAATGTATATAGATTTATTAAGGGTAAATTACATAAGTGGTTACTGAACTATAGTTTTTTTTTCTATTTTGGTCATTGAACTTTTTTGGCAAAAACATCACTAACGTTATGTTTTTTTCCTATTTTGGTCACCGAACTATTTTTTTGGCAAAAACATCACTAACGTTATGTTTCCTTCCTATTTTGGTCACCGGCTGTTAAAAACATAACGATTTTGCTGACGTGGAATTTTATTTTTTTTATTTTTTTATGTTTTTTCTTCTCTCCTCATAAGCAATATATATTGTTTTATAATATTTTTATTCAAACTAACAGGATGATGACACGTGTCACTGCTTATTAGTGAAATAAAAGGAATGAAAAATCAAGCCCCTTATGCAGTCCGAGAGATTCGACTAATAGGCAGTTACACGTGTCACAATCCTATTAGGCAGTTACACGTGTCACCATCTCTCTAGCTGCATAAGGGGCTTGATTTTTCATTCATTTTATTCCTCTAGTAGGTAGTTACACGTGTCACCATCATGTTAGTTTAAATAAAAATATTATAAAATAATATATATTGCTTACGAGGAGAGATAAGAAATGACATGGAAAATAAAAAAATCCACGTCAGCAAAATCGTTAAGTTTTTAACAGCTGGTGACCAAAATAGGAAGGAAACATAACTTTAGTGATGTTTTTGCCAAAAAAATAGTTCGGTGACCAAAATAGGAAAGAAACCATAGTTCAGTGACTACTGGTGTAATTTACCCATTTATTAATTGGCTGAGTAATTAAAGATACTCATATTATTTTATATTATATAAATTTAAATCTTAATATTTATTTTAAAATATAATATCTCTACTCAATAAAAAAATATACTACAAAATCTATTATAAATAATAGTATATGGTAACTAACTTCAAATAGTTTCCAATATAATTAACGACTCTAACCACCAAATCGAAATGTATAAAGAACTACATAAAGTAAAATGTGCCAAATACATCAAATAACTCTAGTGTGAAAGAGAAGGTTGTTATCCCTAAGTGATTTAGATTCGAACAACTTGTATGCATGATGTGTGTTGTTAAAGAACTGAGATTAATGAACATATATTAACTTGTAATCACACCGAACAATTTAACAAGTAAAAGCAAAGCAAAGCATGCTAAATAGTAAATGGATTGGTTTGTTGGTCTCAATAGGCTTAAATGAAAAATACTCAAAAGTATACCCTTTGTTTATTTTAGCCCTTAAATTATTTTTGGTCAAAATAAGTACCAAAACTATTATTTTTTGTCATTTTAAGTCTAGTAGTTATCCGAGTAAAAAAAATTATTTTGACCAATAGATAGTTTGAGGACTAAAAGCAAAAAATGGTATAATTTAAGTACTTATTTTAACAAAAAAATAGTTTAGCGAATTAGAGTGACCAAAAATAATAGTTTAGATACTTGGTTTATCCAAAAAATAGTTTAAGGGATAAAAATAAACAAAAAACATAGTCTAAGAGCTAAGTTTTCATTTAAGCCATCTCAATATATTAATCGATCAATGTCCGCTATGATCACTCTTTACCTCTAAATGCGAAACTTGCAATTCCAATCATTTACATACACCAAAAAGAACTATTCTAAGATTTATTTGTATTTGTCAACAATCTCTAGAGTATATAGTTAAAAGATATGAACAAATATTTCTTGTTCTCTTCTCTAGATAGGAATTGTTTAAAAATTCATTTGTTTCTATAAAAGGATAATTTATTTACAATTGCATTTTAAACTATTTAATTTTAAAAAACATAAAATTATCTAATGAGATAAATATTTTTATAATAAATTTTATTATTTTAAATTTTTATATATTTTATTTTTTAGATTAGTCTCTGGAAAATCTTTATACTAACTCAATTAAAAAAATTGAATGGTATGAAGGTGATTACAAAATAATATTTGTTTATAAATAATTTTAACACTTTGACCGTATGTATACACCTTGTAGACTAAGCGATAATCTTAACTCAATTGAAATTTATATGTTGTATAGATATACAAATATTATAATATATGATTAGATGGTGTGAAGGCTCGGGTTTGTACCGGCCAGGTGGAGCATGATCAATATAAATTATGTTACATTCTTTCTAATTACAGACATAGGAAGTAGACTACGCAGCGTGGGGATTGGATTTGAATGCCAATTTTTGTTAGGAATTTCAATTTTTTAATCATAACAAAGATCCAGGAGATCAAAGACGGAGTTATATGGGGGTGGGAGGTGCTTTCACTTTTGTCTCTCTATATATATATTTTAAATCGATTTATTTATGAATTTGTCATATACTCTCAAACACTTATGTTTTGCCCCTAAATCTTAGTTCTGTCCCTGCATGAGTAGGGATGAACTCGCATCGATTTTTTTTTGTCAACCCGACCCGGTCCGAAAATAATGATCCTAAACTCGATCTGACCCAAAAACTATATACCTCGACCCGACATGGCATATATAAAAAAATTCAATTTTAGGGACTTAATTGTAAAAAATTAATTTTAGGGACCTAATTGTATAAAATTAATTAATTTTAGGAAGCTAATTTTAAAAAATCAATTTTAAGGACATAATTATAAAATATATAGGGGTATTATTGCAAAATATCACTAAAAATATAAGGGAGCATTACATTATTAGTCTCAGGTCAGGTCGAGTCAGATTTTTTTCACCCTAAACACAAACCGGACCCAAACCCAACTTTTACATAAAAAATTGACATGATCAGGCCGAGTTAGGCCGGAACCCGTCGAGTCTGGGTGAAATGCACATCTCTATACATGAGATATTATATAATCCTTTTGTTCTAATCTACTTGTTACTTTAACTTTTTAAAGTTTTTAAATATAATAATTAAATTAATTAAATCATAAATTTATTTATAAATTAAATAATAATATAAATTTAAATTTATTTAAATGCATATTTTTTAATATTATCTACAATTGAGAGCATGAGTATTGAACTAAAGACTTAAAAAAAATCAAACAAAACACTTACGCTTTTCCTGGTAGAGAGGAAAGAAAATTGAGAGAATGAAAATTTGAAGGGATGGAAAAATGGAATGATGAAATATATATATATATATATATATTTTATATCGGTGTGCTTAATCGAGAGAATAAAAAACTTGAAGGAAAATAAGTTTTCTTCGTCTTTATTGCTTGGTACAATGGAGAAGTGAGAGAAAAGAAAATTAAGCTTTAAAAATTATAATTTATTTTTAATTTTTATAATTTACTAAATCATTTTTATTCAATTTAGTCCCTAAATTTTTTATTTAATCTAAAATTGAACCCTATTTGTTTCTATTTTTATAATTTAATCTAACATTTGTAATATAGTTTTATTTTTGTTCAATTTAATCCCTAAATTTTTTCTTTAATTCAAAATTGACCTATATGTATTTTTATTTTTTATATTTGAGTCTAGTATTTTTAATATAGTTTTATTTTTGTCTAGTTTAGTCCATAAATTTTTTATTTAATTCGAAATTGACCTCTATTTATTTCTAATATTTACAATTTAGTTTAATATTTTTATAATTTAACTCGAGAGTTTCACTATCAATGTAACACCTAATACTCAATACAAACGAATCTAACCTGAATATCAAATGCTACAAATGACCCACTTGTGGCCTAAAATATATTTTAAAAAACAAGCATATTCGATTACAAGAAAGTAAACAACCAACATGAACAAAAAGAGGAAACAATTAACTAAAATCACCTGAGAAAATAAACTTTTAAAAACTTTAGAAAAAATAAATTATTTAAAAAAAAATTATTTTGGTAATTTTACAAGATTTAAACCCAAAAAACATTCAAAACTTAAATACAAGTTTCATATAAGTAGAAACATCTTATACCTCGGTTTTTTTAATAAAAAAAGTTAAAATCAAAGTAAATTTAACTGAATTGAGGTATATGGACTAAAATGTAAATAATTCATAATTTGGATTTTAAGTTAAAAATTCAGTTTTAGGTCCATTTTAAAATCATTAACTCTAATTAGACTTAATGGTAAATTCTTGTTGAA
Source organism: Hibiscus mutabilis (assembly GCA_019671005.1). Lineage (NCBI taxonomy): Eukaryota > Viridiplantae > Streptophyta > Magnoliopsida > Malvales > Malvaceae > Hibiscus > Hibiscus mutabilis. The sequence continues at coordinate 47,909,001 of CM033731.1, forward strand.
ATCGAATTTGACATAGAATGTTAATTGCAAAAATAAGTAGTTTGTGGGCCAGTTTTTTAAAAAAGTGAAATTAAATACTTCTTTATAAAATCAATATCGTCATTAACATATAGACCAAGTTTCAGGTTAATCCGAGCTAAAATGAGTCATTGATTGCAATTACAAAATTAGTGACTGAAACATTTGCAATTATAAGGTATTGGATTGAATTATAAAATAGAAATAAATAAAGGGCAATTCCAAATTAAATAAAAATGAACAAAATAAAATTAGATAAAATAAATATGGGTCAATTTTGGATTAAATAAATAGTTTAGGGACTAAAGTGAACAAAATATTATTATATTAATAATATTGACTTTAATAATAAAATTTTAAAACAAATAAGGATAAATATTAGATTAAATAAAATTTTTAAGGACTAAATTGAATAAAAATAAAATCATAATAAAAATATTAGATGAAACTATTTTAAATATAATTTGATAAATTTATTATTAAAGTATGATATATTTTACTTTTCTTTCCTATTTTTCCACCCAATTATAGAGAGCAAACTACTTGTATAGCAGCAAAGAAAACTACCCCTCTTATTTTATTTCCTTCTAATATTTTACTCTACAAAGTAAACATTAAATTTATTTTATTTCCAATTTTCTCTTCCCTCCTACCTCCCTTCCGCTTTTCACCCAAACAAGCAAAGCCTTAGAGCCAATTAGCATTATTTTTGAAAAATACGATGGAAAAGTGCTTTTGATAAGTATTTTTCAGAAGTGCTTTTTGATTTATGGGTTTGAAATTTAAGTGTTTATTATGGTGGTTAAAAAGTATTTTAGAGAAGATAAATAACTATTTTAGACATGATATTGTAAGTTAAAAATATATTCGAATTATTTAATGTTGTAATTTAGAAAATATATCAACTTAAATTATCATAAAAATATAAAAATATTTTTATTAATAAATACATGTTTTTAACAATTGTATGTGTTGCACAAAATATAACAAATTAAAAATGTTTTATTTAAAAAACTTGACATGAATATATGTATATGTAATTTTTTAAATTAAAAATTATTTATTAATTATATAATTATGTCTTCGTAAAAAAATTATAAGTTTAAAAATTACAAATAAATAGAATAGAAAATAAAGGTTAAAATTGTAATTTCACTTTCAAAAAGCACTTTTTCAATTACAAAAGCTAAAAACTTCAGCTTTTGTGTTTTGGTTGAAAACACTTTTCAAATGCATGTTTTCTCCAAAAGTTAACTATTTAGCATTGCTTCAGCCTCCAAAAGTACTTTTAACCCTAAAAGCATTTTTTTAAAATAATGCTAAATAAGGCCTTAATCACTTACTCTAATATGTATTGAGCAAAATTTGGTCAATAATGTGATTGGAAATGAATATTGGGGATATAGGGTTGCCATAACTTTATTTTGGTTTCTACGACAATATCTATATGTCTTTAAAAAAAGCCTCCCGCAGAAGACGTTCGCCTGTTGTTTATTTTTTTCATGATTTTACGTTGCAACAGTGAAAATAAAATTCAGATTCACGTGAACGCCTCCTACAGGAGACGTTCTTTGCTTTACCAGTCTCTGCGTGGACGTTTACTGCAAAAGACGTTCATGATAGCTGCATGGCACGATAAGGCTGCATGGGAAAGCTGCATGATTCAGATTCAAAGAATCTATGCATGGACGACTCCTGCAGGAGGCGTTCATGCCTTCTACAATTATACTATATAATGCATGGACAGGGGATGGGGGTTTATGTAGTTAAAAAAAAAAGTTGGATACTCTCTTTGCCCTCTCACAACAGGCAGACATATTCAAAAAAATGAGAGGTTAGTATATATTTTTTATTTAAATATTTATTTTTTTTGTGTTAACTTATTTTAAATATTTTAGTTCTTTTATTTTTGTATTAATATAAATTTTATTTTTTAGTCAGATACTCTCACAGGCAACAGATTAAAAAAAGATGTTAGTAGATATTTTTTTTACTTATTTAAATATTTATTTATTTTTGTGTTATTCATTTATTTTTAATATTTCAGTTTCTTTTATTTTTTGTATTGCTATAAATTTTAATTTTTTAGTTGGATACTCTCCCATACAGATTCAAAAAAAGAGATTAGTATATATATATATATATATATACTTATTTAAATATTTATTTATTTATTGTGTTATTCATTTATTTTAAATATTTCAGTTTCTTTTATTTTTGTATTAATATAATTTTTTTATTTGTGTAGGTAATTTAATTTTGTTGAAGAAAAGATCCATCATAGTTTGGAGAAAAATTTAAATTTAGTCGTATATTTCGCTCAGTAAATCAAGTAAGTTTATTTTATTTTTAACTAATAAAATAAGTATTTTTTAGTTGTTTAGTTTAGTTTAGTTAGTAATAGTTAGTAATGTGTAGTTATAATTATTATATACCAAAAGAATAAATTTTGTAAGTTTTTATATAAAACATATAAATTTTGCCCTTATGTGTGTTATACTATTATTTAACTATTTAGTAATGAATAAATTATTAAGGTAGAAAGAAATAAATTTGTATACTAAATTTTAAATAATAATATTACGAGCTATTTTAAATAATAATAATAATATTTTTATAATTTTTAGCTATTTATTTATTTAGTTAGTAATATAAGCAATAACTCAATATTTTTATAAGTTATTATTGTTATATAAGTGTTCATTGAGTAGGAAATCCAATTTAGCTGAAGTAAAGAATTTAATTTTAAAGAAAAAAATTAATTTGATCGTACGATTTTTCAAGTGTCAAGTAAGTTTATTCTATTTAATTATTCTATTTAATTAGAAAAAATTCTAAATAGTTGTTTTGCAGATTAATTAGAAATATGACATTTGAACAAATTTTGTTACAACTTGATCATGTTCACATCTCTTCTCATCTTGTAAGTAAACTTATAAGCTGTTTAATTATTTGTGAATTCATAATATCATTTGTTCATTCTAAGTAATAAATTTATTATAGGACAATCATCGCTTTCGGCCTCGACGAATGATGCCAAAGATACCATCTGATCGCATAGTTATTTACTTGCAGATTGTCGGATTTTATAGCCGAAGATACCATCTGATCGCATAGTTACAACTTGATCATGTTCACATCTCTTCTCATCTTGTAAGTAAACTTATAAGCTGTTTAATTATTTGTGAATTCATAATATCATTTGTTCATTCTAAGTAATAAATTTATTATAGGACAATCATCGCTTTCGGCCTCGACGAACGATGCCGAATATACCATCTGATCGCATAATTATTTACTTGCAGATTGTCGGATTTTATAATGTAACATTTCTTCAGGGATATAAGTTGGTCTCTGGGTTGTTAACTGAGCTGATTGAATGGTGGAGACCAGAAACTCACACATTTCATTTTCCAGTCGGGGAATGTACAATAACCTTGCAAGACGTAGCTATACAACTTGGTGTCCCAATAAATGGGAATGCAGTGGTGGGATATGATAGCTACGATGTATTTCAATTGTGCAATACGTTACTCGGAAAAGTACCTTTTACGTCAGATGTGAGAGGGGTACTTGTAAGATTATCATGGTTGGAGAACGAATTCAAGGTAACCGGGAGCTCTACTGAAGAATAAGTCATTTATGCCGCACAATCATATATGTTGCACACTATTGGAGGTTCATTAATGCTAGATAAATCTGGTAGTTATGCGCACACACAATATCTGCCATTGTTGGCAAATTTTCAGCAAATACGTCAATATAGTTGGGGATCTGCTATATTGGCATTCTTGTACTATGAAATGTGTAAGGCGACAATTTTTCATAACAATAATAAGAACGTGGATATCGGTGAATGTCTTACTTTGCTTCAATCTTGGGCATGGTATAGACTTCTTTATTTAACGTCGGTTTGCATATCACCCATTGAATATCCATTTGCAGGAAGGTAATACAATGAATCAAATTGTTGTGAATATGTTATTGATTATTAGATTTATCTAAAATTACTTAGAATGAAATATTTAATTTCTATGTAGATGGAGGCATGATATGAGAAAAACGGGAGTGGTGCACAATAATGTTGTAGATATATGACTCCAGATCGAATCTGAAGGAAAAAATCAGGTATTATAATTTTTTCAAATACACTCATACCTTATTATCTTTAATTTAATTATATAAATAAATATATTACGTAATTTTATTTACAGTTTATTTAGAGGCCGTATGAATGTGAAGAAGCTATTTCTTACATACCACGAGATGTGTAGGAATGTTCTACATTTTGGGGTGCAGTTATATCGTTGATCCATTTTTCTATTGTGGAGTATCAGTGTGCTGATCGAGTGTTGCGACAATTCAACTTTTTTCAACCCATTCCTAAACCTCCGATTAATATTCAGCATATACATAATAGAGGTTTGAGTGATGAGCAAGGAGATTATGCCATTACTTTATAGAATGATATAACAAGCTCGCTGTTAGAAGATTATACTCTAATTGAAGACAATACTTTTGATTGTTGTCCAGAGTACTCAGAGTGGTTTAATAATAATGGAAAACCATTATTGGTAGGCCACGAAATGAGTCAAAAATGGCAGATGGAGCAGAGATGTTCATATCAACATGTTGCCAGAATATTCGAACTTGAACCAAATCAGAGCTCTTCACAACCACCAAACAATACAACAATAAACGCGCCTACGGATTGGTCTCTATGGGGTCAATACACGCGCCTACAATAACTGTAGAGGGATAATCTAACCCTAATAATCCTTGGGAACAACCAATTCATAGTATCCAACAATTGGTGAGACCTCATGCCAACACACTGAAGTGAACTCATCTTGACTTAGTAATGTATTCGAACAATCATCTGCCCATACAACAATTATTGGTAGCTCATCATCATATCCAGGCCAGGATGATGATGTATACATACCACCATTTGAGCATCATCAATCATATGGATATGGTCAGAGCATGAGGGTTAATAGTATTACATCTTGGTTGTATACTACGACCATTTCCACTCCATTATTTGTACCTAATGTGTATTCTACACCGCCTACCATACAAATGATGGATGATCAGGTCAATCAGGATGAGTAGACTCCCAATGACCCACAATTTCCACAAAGAATGGTACGAGCCCCTCGACATTATGATCAAACGAAGTCCCTACATCAACAAGTATTACCAAAGAGTATGATATAATTTTATGGTTGTTTGAGAAACATTAAAACTTGTCTTATTTTTTAATTATGACATTAAGTGTAATATTTGTTTGGACTTTGATTTATTTTTGAAGTTTTTTTGGACTTTGATTTATTTTTGAAGTATCTAATATTTTTTATTAATTCCAAAAACACTGTTTAAAGTACTATATATTGCCCAATAATTTTGATTGTACAAAAGATTGCCAAATATTTCAAAACCAAAAAGCATCTTAAAATAAGTTAACATTAACAGAAAATTAGGTTGAAGGTCTAGCGCGATAGTTGGAAAGATTAGATTTGTTCAGACATTTGTCTTTTGTGTGACCCGGTCCTCTACAAAGTCTGCAGGCTATAACACTCATCTGTAAACCTTTAAGGGTCCACACGAATATGCATACATGCGGTGTGTGCGTGAGAGTAGGGGTATCTAAATGCTTGAAATTCACCACAATCATACCATCTCTGATCAAGGTTTATGGTGAATAGTCTTTGCTCACCTCGGACCTTGGCTTCGATAGAAAATTGAAAACCATTTGGGTCGAATGTTCTGACTCTCATAGAGGTAGCATCCGCTTGAAGAGTGGTCATTCTATCATGTAGGATTTGGGACCAATTTTGTCCGATATTTATCCGTGCATTAACTTTTTGCCCTTTATCGGACCAAAATTTACCCAATCTGAAGTAAGTCTCCCACACAATACTTGCAATTAGGAGATGTCGTGTTCCTTTAAGCACCAAGTTTATAGCCTCAACAAGGTTAGTTGTCATATGGCCATAACGCCGACCTTCATCATAAGCTTGTGACCATCTTTCCCTGGGGATGTCATTTGCAAAATTAAATACATGTTGACCGTGTTGCCTCAACTTTCTTATCCTCGCTTTGAATTTTGGTTAAACTAGTTCATACCCTATTTAAAAAAATTGTTAGTTAAATCAAATAAGAAAACATCAACTAAAAAATAAATTAATATAATTTTTATAAAAAATGAATACAAATTTACCTGCACCTAAGATCTCTTTTCGAATCTGATTGTTTTCAAAATTCATCTTCGTATTTATAGCAATATGTCGTACACAATATGCTAGATATGCATATGGCGGCTTCCATAAACTCCCTTGTTTTCCAATTACTGATAAGAGCACAATCCCTCTATCAGATATCATACAAACCCCGTTTTCTTTTAATACATGGTTGCGTAAATGCTTCAAAAAGAATTCTCATCCATTCGCATCTTCCTTTTCAACTATGTCAAAGGCAATTGGGAATATATTACTGTCTTCATCTTGTGCAACAGCCACGAGTAATATATGACCGTACTTCTCATACAGCCAGGTTCCATCCACTTGAATCATGCGTTTGTAGAATGGAAACCCTTCAATGCACGCATTGAACGCCCATAATAACTTACTGAATATCCTTTTACCAGGAAGTAGTAGGGCTTGTAAGTTGCACATCGGTTTTGTTTCGTATTCTACCATGGTTCTTGGGATGAATATTTGCATTGCTCGTAAAAGAGCTAGTAGATCATTATACAATTTATCCCAATCACCATACACATGCACCATCGCCTTCTGCTTTGTCATCCATGTCTTGTAGTAAGATAGAATATATCCAAGTTGATTCCTAATGGATGCTACTAACACTGCAAATGAAATCCTTGGATCCTTTTCAACCAATAACCTGGTGTAGGCACATATTAGATCGGAGTCTAAATTAACATAGTCCTGTGATAATGATATATTTGAACAAGTGTGTTGCTCATTGAATCGTGTCACCTCCCACATCTGACTCCTCTGCCGTTATGAAATTCTTATCCTCCAAGGACATTTTCTCTTCCAATTAATACACATGGTGTAATAGGTAGGCCTATCATACTCAACAACACAAGATCTCATATGTCTTTTGATGCAGTACTCTTTAACTTCCAGCTGAGCATCTTTTTTTTTCTTCGAATTGAGCCTTCAGTACCAATTCCCCATGGTTAGAAGATGATGAAGAACCAAATACGCACGCTTCATGTTCTGAATCTCGCATTGTAGCATAGTCCACCTCATACATACGGGTTAGAGGTTCATAAGCTGGATAAATGGGTTCCGGTTGCTCGAACTCTGGTTTAACATAACCCCAAACAGGCTGATCATTTCCCAACCCAAGCCTAGCAACAGCCGCGGCCCAAACATCATCTTTAACATCTAGACTATTACCCTTAGTCTCATCTGTCATAACAGCCTCAACATCATTAGCATCGAGTAAATGAACGTCATCATCTTCAGTAATAGGCACAATATTTTCTTCATCCTCGCTGAAATCATCAAGCGATTCGCCCCAACGACCAACCACGATTTCAGTGTCACAATATGTTGACGAGCTCATTCTAACTACTTATTGAAAAAGAAAACAGTCAATACCATATATTAGAATTTTGTTATTAAAATTTGTTAATACATAAACTACTACATATATGTAACAAAAGCATTAATTATTAAAAAATTTATTAACTAATTAAAATTTAAAAAATAAATGACAAGAACTTACCATATTTGACGAGAAACCAAAAAAAATCCTAAATCCTTCAACAAAAATTATTTAATATTACTAACTAAATAAATAGCTAAAAAATTAAAAAAAATATTATTAATATTTAAATTATATTACTTAGCTAAAAAAATTAAAAAAAAATATTATTATTAATATTTAAAATAGCTCGTGTATAACAACATTATTATTTAAAATTTAGCATACAAATTTATTTTTTGTATCTAACAAGTTAAAAAATTTATATTTTTTTGGTCAAACTAAAATACAGGAATAATTTAAAAAATGAATCAGAATCCTTTTTTTGTTGTCCATTACTTTATATTCTTCTTATTTAGTTTATACTTATATTTTTAGGCTATATTTATTATATTATCCTTATTGTTACTACTCATTCTATTATAAGTAAATTATAAGTAACTAAAAAAATAAAGGATTATGAAAAATCTGAAAAAATCTAAATTAAGAATAGAAATCTTTGATGAACGGGTTCTAAAATTGTTATTATTTCAACAAAAGAAAAGATATGTAAAATTCCTTTTCTTGTGTCGAAGGATAAGAAGACGAAGAATACTTCCTGTAATTATTTGTTCGTTATATATTACAAACTAAATTTACTAACTATTTTATATCACTAACTAATAACTAAAAAATACTTAAAATTTAGATTTCGTTTAAAAATAAAATAAACATACTTGATAATTTACCGAGCAAAATGTACGATCAAATCTAAATCTTTTTCCAAAGTATGATAAATCTGTTCTTCAATAGAATTAAATTCCCTACAAAAATATAAATTTATATTAAGAAAAAAATATATTGACAAAATTTATAAACAAAAATAACAAATTAAAAAATTACTTATCCAAAAAAATAAAAAATAAACCTAAAATAAATGATTGCTTGATTAGAGTAGAAACTCATCCCTCCTTTTGAATATGTATCTCTTTTTTAACCCTTACAACTTCCCAATGCATTATATAAAAGTAGATCAGCCAGCGTCCAACACTTGAACGACTCCTGCAGGAGACGTTCCCGGCAAAAGCTGCACAATAATACAGTGTGCAGTGTGCATGTAAAGTCGTAGTGTGCATGTGAAGTCGTTCAGAGCGCCTCCTGCAGGAGACGTTCTTGAGGGGATAATGCAGCAACGTCATGCCTTTATCATGCAACGTCAAATCATAAAAAAACAATAAACGACAAGCGAGCATCTTCTGCGGGAGGTGTTTCTTAGAGACACTGTAAATATTGTTGTAGAAACCAAAATAAAGTTATGGCAACCCTATATCCCAATATTCTTTTCCAATCACATTATTGACTAAAATTTGCCTATTTATTGACTATTTAAATGTATATTTAAATTATTATAATAATTATATCAATCAAATTAACATTATATTGACACTTTGGATTTTTTTAACAGACACCTACATTTTTAATCATAGAAAAATATCTCGTAATAAGTATACATTTATGTAACTGTGACGTTGAAATGATAATAATAAATGCAAAAGCTAAACGTTCATCTACCAACCGATACAGCTGGTTTAGGGATACTTACCGTCTCATTGGGCCACGTGTCATGAAGCTTATAGCTCTCCACAACTTGAGTCGTTTCACCTTTCTTCATGGGACCCACCAATCCCTTTTGCTTTTGAGAATCCGAGACTACAAAAGCTCCGTTTCTTTTTTTTTCCCGGTTTGAGGATCCGTGTAATGGGTCCCACTCCTCCAACAAAATCTAGTGGTCCTTATGGCGCCATTGTTTCCTCTCCCTTTGACGGCGACGACTTGTCGCGTTTCTTTCCCCTCTCTTTCGTAAAGGACAGCAAATAAATGACGAGTTATGATTTAATTTTTCTTTTAAGTTTTACATTTTATATTAGATGGTTAAATGATTGAAAATAGATATTTGAGATTAATAATAATAAATAATAAGATTTTTATGAAAATTAGATGAAATAGTTTCAATAATTTATTTACCGTTATTTAAGGGTGTAAAAAATATAAAATTAAATAAGTTTTACGTAATGTATGTAATCCTAACCTTAAATAAATAAGTAATTAAGCTTAAATAAATAAATTTTATAAAATAATATCTAGTATTACATTTTATTTCTATTTGGTTACCACACCGTTAAAAGCTCGCGGTAAAACTAGCATGACATTTTTTGAAGAGAGAAATTAAAAAAATAAAAAAGTCACGTCAAGTTTGTCGTTATTTTTTAATAACAAATGTATCAAGTTGGGTGACCAAAACAGAAACACGTGAATATGTATGGTACCAGATAAGTAATTTACCCTTAAAATTATTTAAAAAGAAGAATTTTATCCCTCAGCCATCGACTGCCGCAATCTTTTGAACGATGTTGCTGTTGGTGTTTCTCGCTGCATTCCTCAACCGTTTTCACGCTCCAGTGACCCCCGAAATGACATGCAGTTAGGAGATCTGGTTGCTGGCTCTGTGTTGTCTCGACCTTGTCTGTTTGTTTGTTGTTTCTTCCCCTGTGATCCTCCTACTCCCATGTCTTTGTGTTGTGCTAGTTTGTTCTGGGTGTTTCTCTCCCCCTTGTTTCTTTCGGTTCTTCTAATGTTCTTTTCTGGTATTCTTGTGACTGATCTCTTGTAATGTTTTTTGTCCGTTTTATGCCATGCGGCTTTTATAAAAAAAAAATCTTCATAATATAAAATTTAAATTCATAACCAAAAATGCCCAAACATTAATACTTAAATTCTAAACTCTAAATTATAATATTTTAGATAGTGCTAAGACTTTGATAACACACATCATGTAGATAAAGCTGCTTGAATCCGAATCTCCTAAATAGAACATCATCTTTTTTACTAGGATCACTCGTTTGTTTCTAATCTGAAACCTTGAATTTAAAATTTTAAACACATAAACCTTAAACTAAACCTATAAATTACAAATTAGATCACCTTATAAAAAATTCACGCATAAAATATTTTCTCTTATTTTTCCTACAAAATTAGACACACCCCTAGGTTTCATTTTCCAACAGCACATCAAACGGTGCAGATAATAAATATTATGCATAAAGTTAAAAAATACCCTTAATATTTGACTGAATAGTCAATTTAGCTTATATTACTTTTTTAAAGCAATTCAATCATTACTTTTTATTTTGGGTTAAAATGACCCATGCAGATAGAAATTATTAAAAAAATTAACCATAAATAGTTTGAAATGACTTAACAAAATGATATGTTAGCAGAAAAAAATATTTTATACTCATAATGTTATAAAATTATTTTTGACTAATGTAACGTTTTTCAAGTCAACAAATTTTTTTATATGATATTGTCATTTCAAATTATTTATCGTCAGTTAATTGATCATTTTTATCTACAAACAAATTATTTTAACAAAAAATAAAATATTAAAAATTAATTTACTTTAAAAAATAAAATAAAAGTCGAAATAATTATTCAGTTACACGTTGAACTTTTTTTTCGCTTAGTAATTAATTGAAAATGGGGTGGTTGCACTTGCGCCTTATGTGGGTAATAACGTCTTTCACTTCGTTAAGTGAAAGAAATTTCGTCATTGGGAAGCTTGGTTGGAATCCTTTGAAAAAAATCACTTTTTTTTTCTTCTTTCCACACACAAATATAAAAAATCCTAAATTTCCACTTACATCACTGAAAAGAAAAGATATTTAAACAAAATCGAATTAGAATATTTTCTATGATTTCACTTTTTTTTGGGTTCCTTGTTAATATCTTCCGTATTCCACAAGGCAAAAGAGAAGTACCAATTTCTTTCCTTTTCATTCTTGATCGTCATAATCTTCTTATTTAAATCCTTCTCTTTTTTGAAAATCAGGAAAAAGAATTGCTTTGATTTATGCGTTGGAATTGGAATTATTTTTCCGTTGATTGTTTGATCGGAAAGGAAGAAACGGCTTCATAAAGTTCTATGCTATCAAACCGATGCCGGACAATCGGCAAGTTCAGAACAATGGCGTCTCAAATCAATCCGCTGATAACATTGAAGGTAGCGCCCGATTCTTTCTATAATTCCTTTGTTACTTCAAATTATAGGAAGATCTGATGCCGCTTTAGATACTTTCTCTGTTAATTTAATAATTTTCTCTTTTGAGAATTTTTTGTTTGTGATCATTCTTCATTGTGATCCTTGTTTTAAATTCTTTTGAAAAAAAGGAAATTCTTATCCAGATTTTTCTATAATTTAGCTTTAATAGTTTTTTTAAGCATCTACAACGTTGCTTTATCTCAAAAAAATTTGTTGTATTAATAGATTTGGTAAAAAAAAATTTCAGTTGTTAAATGTGACAATCAAGATATATATTTTACCCTTTTGAGAGATTATAGATTTGTTTAATTTTTGTTCCCGTCTTTACTTGCTGTTCCAGAAGCAGTTTTGAGGCTCAAAATTAATGATAATAATCAAGAGGTGAGTGTTTCTAAATCAACCTCGTATCCTGATCGTCCTGGTGAACCGGATTGTTCTTATTATTTAAGGCATGGAGTATGTGGTTATGGAAATAACTGTCGTTTCAATCATCCGGCATTTGATGTTCAGGTATTCAAGTTTTTGTACAAGTGCCTGATCATTTAAAGATGTAAATCGAGTGGATTCAGATTCTTGCTTTTAAGATATAAAAGAAGTTACTCTGCAGATGTTGTTGCTGATTCTGTTGGTATTTGATGCAGACTGGCCAATATAGAGAAGAACTCCCTGAAAGAGCTGGACAGCCAGACTGTGGGGTATGAATAATGCTATCATCTCGTTTATGATTAATGGATTGCTATATACTTTACAAAATTGCCTTATCTGGAGATGCTTCTATGCTATCATTTGCTGCTGGGGTACATTAAATTTGCTGAGAGAAGGGAAAACATCTATTGAGGCTTTGCTATGGAAATATATGTTATTTAATCAGAAACCAATTTTTGGGAAATGAATACTGAATGCCGTGATACATAGCAGACACGAGTTGTAACAATATGTGCAAGAATGTTAACCTGATACATGGCAAAATCCAAAAAATGCAGTTTTCTGGTTATGCCACCAGTCATGGTTTAGCTGTTTCTTTTGGTTTTGTTGTCGACTTTGTGATGTCTGACGATACGTTTTCTCTGGTGGGCAGCAGGCACTATGATCAGTGTGTTAATGTTTCCTTTTATAAGTTATGCATGTCTTTTTTTCACATAAAACTGTTGTTGATGTAGCTCAAGATCATGGTTGATTTGGTCGATCTAGTGCTTAATTGTTTGACATGATATAGCTCTCTTTCTTTTTTGGGTTTGATAAGAAAATATTTTTTGTGGAAAGTTTTCTAAATTTGATCTTGCTTTGCAGTACTTTATAAAGACAGGAACTTGCAAATACGGGTCAACATGTAAATATCATCATCCAAAGGACAGGAATGGGGCTGGACCTGTTATATTAAACATTCTTGGTCTGCCTATGCGTCAGGTGCTTTATTTTACTCTTCTTTGATGTGCTTACTTGACTGTGTGTTGTCTCATGCTGTCTCTTTTTTTTTCAGGATGAAAAATCATGTCCTTATTACATGCGAACTGGATCATGCAAGTTTGGAATTGCATGCAAGTTCCATCATCCCCAGCCTGCACCTCCTGGGGCTGGCTTACCTGTAAATCGACCTGTTGGATCATCGATTTTGCCACCCTCAGGTGTGCCATACGCTGGTGGTTTACCAACATGGTCATTACCTAGGGCACCTTATGTCTCTGGTCCGCGTTTACAAAACCAAAGCTACATGCCTGTTATTGTTTCTCCTTCCCAAAGCATGATCCCTGCACCTCGCTGGAGCACTTACACGGTAAGTGAATACCTCTTATTTCGAGTTACATCTATCTGAATTTCTGGCTCTGATATATTGTGGTATGTAATTTTGATCTTAAAATTTTCTTTAACTTTACCTTCAGATTGCTAAATTTAATGTTGTCCCCCCCCCATTTAACTGGATAATATAATAATGTGATAGGGGCAGTTCGTGGCATTTTAGATAATAAAGTATTTGTCTTGATTTGAAAAGTGGTTTATGAACTTTCCTTTACCACATGCAACTAAGACCTGAAGGGTTGGTCCCAAGGGTTTTCTGCAGTACTGCGTGTTTGTTTAGAAAAGCACATGATGTGCCTTTTCTTTTTATCTGCTGACGAGTGACAGCATTTTATTATTTCTTTACTTGGAGACTTAAGATGTGCATCATTTTCAATTGCCTGGTTCTAATGTTGTAATTGCAATTCTATTTTCATGATTTGACTGCATCCTTGCTACATTTCCGTATCATTTGACAATGTTCTTTTTACGGATGGTTCTTCACTGACTAGTTCACACTGGAAGTGTCTGTCATTGGAGATATTTTGATAAAATGACAGTTTTAACTCCATTCTTATATACAGAATTCAATTACTATCAGACAGATTATTCTCACTTGCATAAGCACAACTTTGAGTCACTTTGGATGTCTTCAGTTTCGTGCAGTTGTTGTCTGAGCTTGCTGAGTGAATCTGAAAAGGTTCATTATTGTTATTATTATTTATTTCTGTTCTTCATTATTAAAAAAGGGAATGATTTTCTTTCTCTTCCTTTTTGTTCCTCTAGTAAGCTTAAAAAAGGTAATGGTACTTCCTGCTTGTTCTTTTTTACCTCCTGCCGGTCCAAAGTTTGTCATGTCTTTTGAGTCTTTGAAATGGTATGTTACTGACTGCTACTTTCTGATATCCCTATACAGTGTAACCTATATGCTGTAGATTGCCTTATGTCAAGTATTCGACAGTATCCTTCGACTATAACGTCTAATGCAACATGTTTGTGCTATTCTGATTTTTTTTATAGGTGGCTCTTGTCAGTTAGAATTTCCTCTTTTTTCCTTTTCTCATTCCCTTTTTTTATTCTGATCAGGGAACTACGAACCCTGTTTCTTCTGCTGTTGTTCTTGGATCCAATTTTCCTGAAAGACCGGATCAACCAGAATGTCGGTATTATATGAACACTGGCACTTGCAAATATGGATCTGATTGCAAGTACCATCATCCAAAGGAAAGGATTGCAAATTCAGCGGTAAACGGTATTGGCCCACTCGGACTTCCTTCAAGACCAGTAAGTTTCCCGTCTATTTTTCACATGGTCAGATATCTAACTAGATATTCATTAGGTTGAGTCTGTTCAATTTCATCAATCATAATTGGTTTGGTTGCCATATATATTTCTTTTTACCAAATAATTGTTTTAATTATTTCATGTTCTTCTACATGTAGGGGCAAGCTGTATGTTCTAGCTACACTATGTATGGGCTCTGCAAATACGGGCCGACTTGCAGATTTGATCATCCTTATGTGGGATATCTTTACAGTTATGGCCTAAGCCTTCCTTTATCTGTGTTCGACTACTCTGCCCTGACATATCAAAGAATGTCACCAACAGCCCGTTTTTCTGAAACTCCTTTGCCATCAAATCTTCCTGATTGGGCACAGAACACTGACTCTGTGAGTAAGAAGCATCAGAACACGGAGACAAAGAATTCCGATGATCCAGCTGATCAGGCTGCTGCTTCACCTCATTCTTTGCAGATTTCTTCGAAAACTTCACAGGATGATTGAACTGATTGAATCTGTCATTTTGTTATCTTTTAACTCTGTCTCTTTTGTTAACTCGTACCGTTTCAAGGAGTTTTTTTTCATGATATGTACCTCCTGCACCCCTTTCACCTGTGATCTGGCCGAATGTTATAGTTTGTTTGAATATTCACTATGAGCAAAATGCTGGGGGACAGGAAGGCATTTTTTTGGTGCTGAATAAAACGCAGGTGAAAGTTAAGTAACTTACTGTTTGTACCTCTAATTTGCAGTCCCAAGACCTTAAACAACATCAACACAATAAGTATAGTCATGTATGGACTGGATGTGCGGCAATGTCTGTATCGAGAGGGCTTCGCCCTATGAGCCTTCGCATTCATTGTATATCCCTATTTTCTCTTATAATTTTATTCCTTCACCAATTGGGTCCACCTCGAATTTTTCAGGCTGAATCAAGATATAATTCAGGTCACAAAACTGTAACATATGGATACACATAACTCATTAAAATTAATATCTAGGCCAAACACTAAACCATGTACTAATATTAAATTACTACTCTTAGCAAGCGTTGGAACAGTTGCTTTGTTTGTTTTACATCGTTTATTTCCAAGTTAATTTTCTTACACATATCCATCACACCGACTCATCAATTTGACATCTGATTTGTCATGCATTAACATTAGATATGTTTCGTCTCCAAAGCAAGCTGCTGTTTTGGAGCTACGTTCTCAGTATCTTCTGATGCAGACAAACGAAAAACTCCGTCATAGAATGCCATTTTCTTTAGCGCAAACATGGTATTTGACTCATTCATCCGCCGCATTGGCTTGCACGTCGGTCTCTTCAAGTAAAACATTGTGAATTAGCATTGTTAATTAAGGAATCGTGGCAGTTGGGAATTCTTTCAAAAGTTTATGCATTAAAAATACAAAAAAAAAGGCTCATTTGATTCCTTGTTTTAGATCAATCTGTTTGTCTGTTGACAAAGTGATGCTTTCAATAGCTTTCTCATGTGAATGCTTTGATTTTGTTCTTATTTGGATTTTCCGCTGCTATAAAGTTGCAGCAAACATTGAGATTGTTGAAACAGAAGAAAAAAAACGTATACTATTATGGAGGTAGCCAACAGTGTAATAACATGTAGTATTATAATTCTACTGGTTCTTCTCTGTGGATCAGCAGCTGGAAATAGAAAAGCATCGTTTTCATTCGAAGCTCAAGAGAATGACATTGGGATGGTTGCAATGGCTCCTTCATCTGATGATGGTATCTGCAAATCAATGGTGGAAACACATGGTTATGAATGTGAAGAACACAAGGTAACTACGAAAGATGGTTACATTCTCAGTATGCAAAGAATTCCGGTGGGTCGGTCAGGTGGGACACCAGGAACCAGACCACCAGTCCTGTTACAACACGGGCTCTTAATGGTTGTTTGTTTGTTTTGTCATGTTTCTGAGATTCTAATGCAATGAATTTCGAGTTTCGACCAAAAAAAAATTGACAAGGGCTTTGCATGATGTTAAGATGCAATAACATGGCTGCTATTGCCTCCAGAACGGTCTTTGGCGTTTGTCTCGTCGGATAATGGCTACGATGTCTGGCTTGTGAACTCCCGGGGAACAAAGTACAGCCAAGGCCATACATCACTCACTCCTAACGATCCGGTTGTTGTTTTATTATGTTGTCAAGCTTTCTGTTTTTATGTTCTGGTTCTGATCATTAGGTTGATTGTTTACCATTTTTTAGGCTTACTGGGATTGGTCGTGGGATGAACTGGTAGCCTATGATCTTCCTGCTGCAATCCAATATGTTTTTGATCAAACAGGACAGAAGCTTCACTATGTGGGGCACTCACAGGTGATTATTTGTTTTTTCAATATTTTCCATATTTCAATAGTTTCTTAAGGCAGGGCAATGGTGAAATTCGATATTGTTTTTTTTTTTATTGCCCTTCCGGTTTTCAGGGCTTCGCCCTGACTAATGGCTTTTACTTTCAGGGAACACTGATGGCTTTGGCTGCGTTCTCAAAGGATGAGGTGTTGAACATGTTGAGATCAGCTGCTTTGCTTTGCCCGATTGCTTATATGGGTCAGCTGACTTCCCCACTTGCAAAAGATGCTGCCGACAACTTCGTTGCCGAGGTAAAAAAACCAAGTCCTATGTTTTCTGTGTTCCTGTCCATATTGAAGACAATTATTTCTTTGCTTTTTCAAAACAATGTAAGATTCTTCCTTTGACAGAGTCTACTGGTTAGGCCTCGATGAATTCGACCCACGAGGGTAAGATTCTTCCTATGTTACACTTTAAAGTAGGTGTTTAAAGTCTACATTCAAATACGAGTATGCTAGAATCATATCACTTACTCGATATGAATTCTTTGGGAGAAATAAAAAGTTCGAACAACATAGTATGCAAGTTCACGGTGGACCCATATTTGTTTCCCATGAGCAGGGAGGCAGTAGTTAAACTTCTGAAAGACATCTGCAGCAAACCAGGCGTTGACTGCACTAACTTATTGACCAGTTTTACAGGTACAACTACAAATTAAGAGTACCAATTATTGAAGCAACTGTAATTGCCATTTGCCAAAATGTCACAGTTTCAGAGTTAATACTAATTTGGACAATACATTTACAGGTCAGAATTGTTGCTTGAACTCTTCCATTGTAACTATTTTTCTAGACCATGAGCCTCAACCATCTGCAACAAAGAACATGGTCCATCTGGCTCAGAGTAAGTTATCCATCAAACCCTTTTGAAAAAAAAAAGATTTCCAGTTTAAGAACATCTCTGCTGAAAATTTCCACCAGTGATTAGGCAAGGGACCATAACAATGTACGATTACGGAGACGTGGTCGGAAATATGGAACATTATGGGCAACCGAGGCCTCCGGCATACGACATGGCCGGCATTCCAAATGACCTTCCTCTTTTCATCAGCTATGGAGGGGCGGATGCTCTTGCCGATGTAAACGATGTGAAGCTGTTGCTGGGGAATCTGAAAGATCATGATGGAGACAAGCTTGTGGTTCAGTATAGAGATGATTATGCTCATGCAGATTATGTCATGGCATATAATGCTAAACAAGATGTATATGATCCTTTAATTGCCTTCTTTAGGCTTCAGTAGTCAATACATACACACACAGAGATATTTAAACTATTAGAGTTTACCGGAATCAAATACTAAATTGTGTTGACTACGCTGCCTGAACTTGGGTCACCTAAGAGAAACGATATCATCCTTTATCACTAGGACTATACAGTGGGTTCAAAATATAACATAATCTTCGAATATCATAATTGATATTTAAATAAAGGTTCAATATACAAAAAGTGCCTAAACTATACATTTTTTTTTATTTTAGGTGCCTAAACTATTTTTTGGTAAAAAATAAGTGCCTAATGTTTCATTTTGTTAATTTTAGGTGATTGGCTGTCAACTACTGTTGACTTAAAAAATATTTTTTATTTTTATTTCTTTTATTTTTAACTTACTTAAAAAAAACTAAAATTTTTAAAATTCACAAAATAACCTCAAATTTAAAAAACCTAACACCCAAATTCAACCACTGCTACTGCCAATTGCCACGTTGTCACCCACCACCCCTATCAGAAGACTCACACTATCGTTTACCCTATCACTTTGTCGTCAGAAAACGGCGAACGATGTTCTAATCAAACGCTAAACGTGAAATCTTAATTCAAACGATGAGCGGCAAACGACGATTGAAAGGATGATAGATAGTGATCTGATCGTGCAACAAGAGAAAGGGACTACATTCTAGTGACAAAGGTTGGTTTGGGATTTGAATTAGGATTCTCGAAATTTAGGCCTTTTGTGAAATATGGTAAAGTTGAAGTTCTTTTTTATAAGATTAAGTTTTTTTTAATAAATAATAATAAAATAAATTTAAAATTAAAGCATACCACGTGTCACATTTTAATTTATTAACGAATTTTTTCAACGACAGTTAACGATCAGACACCTAAAATTAACGAAATAAAACGTTAAACACTTATTTTTACTAAAAAAATAATTTAGGTACCTAAAATTAAAAAAAATATATAATTTAGACACATTTTTTATTAAGTATTAAATAAATAAAATGATATGCATGACCACCTATTGTATAACTTACAACTTACTAATAAAGGTGATTTGAAGTTTTCCAACACAAAATGGTGTATTAAATGTAACATTAACTCCTTAACTACCCAAGTCCATTATTACTATAAACATGGAGAGTTAGTTGGGGTGACACAAAAATGGTGCCTGAATTTTCATGCCACAATCAATTGAGTTCGAGTAATATAATAATAATAATAATAAATAAAATCATACCATAAAAAACAGGTTTGTGTATGATTTCCAACATAATGCCATAGGCTGGGATGGACTCAAAGGGGTTGGAGGGGACAATCATCTTCCTAAAAATTTGAAATTTATGTATGATTTAAATTATTATAGAAAATTTTTTATGTATTTTTTATTAAAAATCTATTTTCACCCCTAAAATTTTATAAGTTTACCTTTTAACATAAAATCATGTATCTGTCCTTGATTATAGGTATCTGAAAAACCATGTCCATCCCGTTGAACTCTTTGTTCTAATTCATCATCAAATCGTTCAATTTGCTATCAAACAGGCCGCCAAATTGTTGTAACTAACTAACTATCGACACACTCACTTCAGTTGATTTGGAACGGTATTAAAATTTTAATTGTTTAAAAGGTGGAATAAGTTATTTGTTAAATTCTCATGTCGTTTTGGTCGATATATAATTTATCAACAATTAGTTGATTTAGAGGGATAAGACGTCTTTAAATAATATTAGAAGTTTGAATTATGATGTTATAAATAAAATAACTCGAGAAGGTTAACTCGATAAAAAAAACATGTTGGATTACACAATATTGAAATAAGTAGATTTCATTACAAATGCAACCGATCGAAAACAAAAATATCAAATAAATATATAAATGAACTATATATATATATATAGCCTAAGGATGGAGGTTAATAGGGTAAAATATAAATATTGAAAAGTGAGAGGGACAAAGTCATAATTAACCTCTTTTTTAATGAGAGAACATAGCTAAAAGAGGGGGAGTGAGATGATCGGAGATGATTTTGTTAGTCTTTTCAGTGGGATGGAAAGCATCCCAGAATACATATTTATTCGCATCGCTGCATGTAAATGGGTTGTACTGACTGCACAGGTAACTCATCTCGAACGTCCCCGTCGAACAGCACGCCACTTCCGTCACCTCAAACCCTGCATTTGCATCCAAACACCGTTTCCGTTGCTGGTACAGCCAAGAAATACGAGAAAATGAAGCAAAAGAGAAATTACTTACCGAACTGAGAAGGTTTCGTGATAATCTGATAGAAAATATCATACACCGGTGCAGACACCATGCGCATTCCTGTAAGTTCTTTGTTCAGTTTTACGACCAAGCCTTCCAGTTTCCTGTTGAATTCGGATGCCACGTTGTTGTACTCGGGTACACAGTCGTTTTGGCCCAGGATGTTGGTGGCCCTCTCCAGCGGCAAACACCCCATCGGAGGAAGGCCGGTGATCGACAGTTTCCGAATGCCGAGACCGTGGAGTTCCCTTATGAAGTTCTCGCCCAGTTCCAGTAGGAAATCCTGGTATTGCTTCACCGAGAACTGGGATCTTCGGGTGGGAAAAGTGTAGTAATTTTCTAGGAAATCATTCGTTCCTAAACTCATCAGATACAAGGCCTGTCTCAGAATTTTGTTTGCCTTCTTTTTACCGACGTATGCTTTCAATTGTCGCCGGTACTCTTTATAATACTCCAACTCCTTCCACAGTGGGATCACATTCTGCAAATCATTTACACGGAATTTCATTTAAATATGTAGTTGTAGTATTAAATTACAACCGCAACACCCGTCGCAATTTAATACTATGTAGGTAGAGGCTTATAAGTTACAACTTACAAGCACTTTGGAGGTTGCATTGTCGTAGCCAGTTCCGGCTGAAGCAAAGCAGACACCGGTGGCGAAATCCGATATGTTATAAGCCGGATCCAAGTAAGCCGGGACGGCTGGCTTAAGTCCAAAAGCCTCGGAGACGAAATCGGGGGGAATTCGGCCATTGCAGAAGCGTCCGGTTGGTTGAGCGCCATAAAAATCACGGCCGTAACGCTGGAAATTGCTCTTCAAAAGCGTGGAAATCACGTTGTTGTTTCCCGAATCGACGGAGGAGTCTCCGAACACTATGATGGCCGGAACTTTAGCTTTGGTTACAGTGAAAAGTGCTAGAGCTGATAAAGATAAGAAGAGCCAAAGAGGAAATGGAGTAGTAATACTGCAAGACATTTCACCTTCACCGCAAGCAGTTCAGAGTTCAGATTTCCGAGGGCTTATGAAACTGAAACCCAAAGTTTAAAAAAAAATACAAATTTTGCCAGGATTAATCGACAAATGACAGAACATTAATTATTTTTCATGTTTAATGCAGAGGAGGTGGGTTTGGTGGGTTTTTTTTTTTTAAATATAATTGATGAAATCGAAAGGTTGACAGGTGAAAACACCATTGCCATAATGCCATGCCATCATTCTAGAAGGCAAAGCCCCATCATCTTCATTTATGGGCGGAGCCACCCTTAACCAAGGGTTATCGCACGACACACACAAATTTTGGAGAATTTTTTTATTAATTTAATATAAAATAATACTAAAAATAATATTAACATAATTTTAAATGAATATTAACATCTTTAAAAAAATTAATCTCATTTAAAAAAGATTTAAATAAAAAATAGGTGCCCAAAGTATACTTCTTTTGAACTTTAGGTGTCTAAAGTATTTTTTTTTTGTAAAAATAGGTGTCCAAAGTTTCAACCATTGCAATTTTAGATGCTTGACTGTTAAGGGGTTTTAAAAAAATTTGTTAACCAATCAATGCTTGACACGTGACACTAATTTAATTTTTTTAAAAAAAATTAAAAAAAAAACTCAAAATTTTCAAGTTTTCATAAAATTCCTAAATTTTGCATTTTTTATAGAACAATCTCTAAATCCCTAAAGTTGCTCAAACTCAAACCCCCAAATCGTCGTCGCTTCCGCCGCCAATCGTTGCGCCTGAGCACACCCCTTTGATCGCCGGACCTAGGCGGTCATTTCCCCCAACACGATATCACCGAAAACGCCGAACGAATTGCCAACCAAATGTCGATCACGAAATTGATGTTCGGCTGATACGTCGTTCGACATTTCCGGTGACACTGTGTTGGAAGAAATGACCGCCGGACCAAAAGGGTGTGCTCAGGAGCGGCGATCGGCAACGGAAGTGGAGGCGATTTTGGGGTTTGGGTTTGAGAATTTTTAAGGACTTGGGGACTACTTTGTAAAAATTGCAAAATTTTGGGATTTTATAAAAATTGATTTTTTAAAATAAAAAATTATTTTAATTTTTTAATTTTGAAAAAAATAAACATGCCACGTGCCAAACATTGATTGACTAATAACTTTTAACACCTTTTAACGGTCAGACACCTAAATTGCAATAGTATAAACTTTAAGCACCTAAAATTATAACGGTTGAAACTTTGAGTACTTATTGTTTTCAAAAAATACTTTAAACACCTAAAGTTCAAAAAATATATAATTTAGACACTTATTCTTCATTTAAACTTTTTTAAAAAATTGATATTTATTGTTTGTTTTTTCCTATTTAAAAGAAATTCATTCATAAAGATCTTAAATTTTAATGTCCCAAACTAAATTTTCTGCATCGGCAATGTGTTGGAGACATGGAAGAGTAGGTGTAAGCTATAAAGGCTGCTTGGGAGTGGGAGAATAATGACAGTCTGAAACCATTAATGGGTTTCCTCAACAAAGAAGGAGGCTTTGATTTGCTGCCCCTTTCATTGACTCATTCAAACTACTGCTTATTGATTATTTTAGCTGAATGAAATCTTGAATTTCATCTACTCCTTAATTTCAACTATCTAATTTAGTTGGAGATGTTTATTGATGGAATTAGAGGTTGTAATTCAATTAGCGGATAGATTTTCAGGCACATGTTTGAATTCGGTCGATCGAACTATTCATTTCACTATTTACATATAATCAAATATAAATAAAATAGAAAAAAAACGTTATTCTTAGGAGATTTGGGGTTCAATAAGTTTGTCTTGACGTTGTGTGCACATTTTTAAAGGGTCAGGAGTAAAAAAACAAATATTATCATGTAACTACACTAAAACATTTAAAAAAATATAAAAAAACTTTTTAATTTGATTTCGAAAAACATGTTTTCTTGTTTAAGTGCAACTCGGATCGAGTTGAATTGCATAGATCACTTCACTGATTGATAAGTCTAACTCTAATAATAATACATCATAAAATGAAGGTGACCTCTGATTGAATCTAGTGAAAATCAAATTGACGTGTCTTATTTTATAATAATTCAATTTTATTATTTTTTTTCAATTAAGTGTCAAGCAAATTGAAAACATAGGTCAAATTAAAACACTATTCGTAATATAATTAAATTTGAAGTTAAGAGTAAGTAATTTAATACCATATATTTGAAACCTTTTTAAAGAAAAAATAAGATACTTTAATATGATAAATTTGATTTGGTATTTTATTTGTTTATGGCCTTTAGTTTATCATTTCAAAAAAAAAGAAGAGAATTTGTGCAATTTTCATTATAAATGTGTATTGTTTTTGTAATTTTGAAGGTTTTTTTTTATTCAATGATGTTGCAATAATATTCTCAAGACAGATGTTGGGGTTCGAACTCACTCAAGATAAGCAATGGTCCAGTGGATGAGCATACATGATCACTAGGCCAATTAATGGATCTCAATTTTAAAAGGCTTTTTTAACTTTTGTTGAGAGGGACTAACTTGTATATTTTTAAAATTGGTAGAAACCTAAAGAGTATTTATATTAATTTGTTATTTGATTTATTCGAAACATAAAATTCAACTCAATTCAAACCTGAAAATTCCAATAGTTCAATTATATTGGGCTCATAAGTCCTCAAATATATCAGACATGGGCCTTGTTGGCTCGAAAGTCTGTTTGGTTGTTTCTTCCCCATGTAATAATCCGAACTGCTCCTCTGGAAAATAATACCAGAGAATATCTATGTCGTTGGCAGCGATTCGATGTGTGAAGATATTTAAGAGTGGCATTTGTTTGAAGAGGAGATATTTATGGGTTTCAAGCAAACCCTTAATAGACAGACCCGCCATGGGAGGGGAGCTAAGAGTGTTCATAGTTGCAGGAGAGGTTAGTGGAGACACCATTGCTTCTCGTTTTATGGCTTCCTTAAAGAACATCTCCCCTGTTCCAATCCGTTTCTCCGGTGTCGGCGGGTAATTTTAGCATTAGCTAGATGAATTTTGAGTGTGGGTTTGATTCATTTGTGCTGAAAAGAGCAATAAAAATAACTAAAAAGGAAAGGGTATACATTGTTTATATGGGGGGATTATGTTCTTACATGTTGTAACTAGGAAAATTGGCAAAATTATTTTGATGTTAGTAATCTGAATCCCCATGGGGTTTATTCTAAAGTGTTGTATCTGTGTCTATAAGGTCCATGATGTCCAATCAAGGCCTGAAATCCTTGTTCCCCATGGAGAATATTGCAGTAATGGGAATATGGGAATTATTACCACACCTCTATAATTTCAGAGTGAGTAGTTTGAAATCAATGTACTTGAACATCTGTTATAAGACTTTGTACTAAAATACTGATGGTGTTCGGATTCAATGAAATGTCAGGTAATGTTGAAAGAAACTGTGGAGGCTGCCTTCATGTTCCAGCCTCATGTGGTTGTGACTGTGGACTCCAAGGGATTTTCTTTTCGTCTCCTTAAGCAGTTACGGGGTAATATCGCCAATGTATTGGAGTTCGGATCAAGTTTTGTGTATTTGCTTGTTGTCCGGTTGATATTATGTGCCTGAAACAGATGTCCTTTTTGCAGCAAGATATGATGAACAAAGGGCAGATGGACCAGTACACTTTCATTATGTAGCACCTTCGTTCTGGGCGTGGAAAGGAGGTGAAGCGAGACTCAGAGTCCTATCTAAATCTGTGGACCATGTCTTCTGTATACTTCCAAATGAGGAAGCAGTTTGTCAATCAAATGGACTGGCTGCAACCTTTGTTGGTCACCCCATTCTGGAAGATGTTTTAGAACTGAACATGGTATGAATTCATCTTCCGCATTCGTAACATGTATCGTACCATTTTATAAATGTTAAA